>JAXIVD010004094.1:37500-38906 GCA_036785275.1 Cancer borealis | reverse complement strand
CCAGCATTTTCCATTAAATTACTTTTGTACGTATCCATGTACAGCACATGCATGTATGTGCCTGTGTGTAAAAATGTATATATGGATTTCACTGGTACACAAAGTGGTTTCAGGATAATGTTCCACCCCAGAAGTCTCTCAGTAATCAATAACAGTTATTTCAGAGTCAAATTCAATCAATAGAAAACAGTGAGCAAATTAATAAACTCTCCCAAGGCATCTTACTCTGTACCTTTTACTTGTTCCCTTATGTACAGTGCAACTAACTTGAGGGACAGCTTAGCGGTGGGCGTAATACACTGCAGTTCACCATCATGATCTCAATTCTGGCAGGTGTCACATCACAAAATTTGATCAATTTCAGATTGAGAGCACGGGAAGATTACATCAGAATGTCAATGGAGAAATGCACAGTAAAAAGTTATAGATTCTAGAAAAAGATTGTAGAGAAAACAAGAGAGAAAAAGACTTGTAACAACTATCAAAGCTTCAGCAAGTTAATGCATTTACATCCTTGGTAGTGCGTTAAATGATCATATAACTGTACCAAAGGAGTATAGTAATCAACAAATAAAGGGAAAAACTATATCATCAAACTATGTGGCTGTGGCTTACTGAGTAACACAAGTAAACATTTCATCCACATCAATATACAGACTTGACTTAACATTTTTTTTTCATATTTTATGGCATGTGTATGATACTGAACCCAAATACAACAATGTAAAAAACACTTCCTAAAAACTATGATTATGTAAATACAGATAGTGCTTCCCATGACATGACTGAGACAATCATGAATGCATTTTCATACAACACTCATAAAACATTCAGATATTTCACCATTAAATATTTGCATAGTCAATGGGGCATTTAGATCAATAAATCCAAAAATCTTGGATGAAACTCAATTTGCCAAAATACAACAATCAACTAACCACATTCCAATGTCAAATTATCTTCAGTGACAGTAATGATTAATCTTCCAATAAAATAAAGTTACCCGTCACTTTTTTTTCAGTTTTTCCTTCCACCAACATTCAGTCTTTGCATGAAACCAAATAAAACACTGCCATGATACAGCAAATAAAACACTACAGGGAACATTATTTTTCTTCAAAGCAGACTTTAAGATTTATAAATGCACTTCCTAGGTGGTAATAGTTTCTGCAGTATGCCCATTTACTCATATGAATGTTTAATACTCATTGGTATGCTAAAACTCAGCTCAGAGCAACACACAGGGAGAGTCAACTGTAGCAGCATCAACTAAGTCTGCCTCCGAATCATGGCAATAAGCACAAAATGAACCTCATGCCATACAATAAGCTGATACAAAAACTTTATAAAGTGCATACAAAATGTTAAGGTACTGTTCCTCCACTTTACACTATGTGATATGCGCT
>JAXIVD010004094.1:10000-30000 GCA_036785275.1 Cancer borealis | reverse complement strand
ATAATGGTTCAAACGCACTAATTTTAAAGCTCCAAACATGACTCTGGGCTGCTGACATGTGAGGAATGTTAGGAACAACTAGTAGTACTCTCTGAGCCTCTTCTCTAACTTCAACTGTCCTTATTGACATCCGTCTCTACGAATTACTCAATTACTAAAAGTTCCTAATCGGATCAATTGTCAGGGGAGAGCACTTAACAGTAGCTGTGAAGACTGATGACAGGACTTCAATCAATACAGCCACTTAGGAGGAGAGGTTCACATGTCACTCACCTTTGGAGGCGCGCTCACCCTCACCCCACCACACACGCACACTTTAACACACGCACACGCCCCACCGAAGACCCAGCGCAGGACTAGGGAGTAACAGACGGGACACTACTGCTGCACCGAGGCGGTAGGTGTTGTGTTCCTACTAGGGCTCCGAGTATTCCCACCAGTCCTTCTCGTAACCTTCATGCACGTGTTCCAGAAGTTTTCTCCGCCGCTGGTCACAGTATCTGCAGGGAAAGGGAAGTGCAAGACCTTTCTCAATTTCTCTCCTGCTGGTCATGGTATTAACAGGCAAGACAGGGCACGGAATAACTCCTACTACTTAATATTATACATAAACAGTGAATAAACTCAATAATGTAGATGGAAGGAAGACAATATTAAGGAGATAGAAGTAAGTATGTCAAATGGCAATAATACTCATAGATACAGAGCAATAGCAATATGTGAAGAACGACAGCACATGATGCAGCTATGTATTTGGAAGACAGAGACAGGTTGAAGTGGGTGGGTCCAGTAAGTGGCTCTGATTCATTAATAGAAAGCTGTATGGTGAAGGAACTAAAAGAACAGAAGTAAAAGCATCTAAATTTAAGGTGTAATAACGATATACAAGAAAAAGTGGAAAAGGAGTGCAGGGTGAGTAGGTCATCTTGCAAGGATATGTAAGAAAAACTATATGGTACAAATTTAGTTTTTTTCCTCCACATGTAGTGCAATTCTCACCTGTACTTGTCTTGGACCTTCTGCTTGATGTCTGCCAAGTTCTCCTGCGTGATGTCCCTCTCCAGGTACTCACTGAGGGTCTCTGTGGCACTTTCAACATCCTTCTGGTTATCTTCAAATATCACAGATTGGTTGTTCTTCCTCAAATAGTAAGCAAACACATAAGTGAACATCAAAGTCTGTCGGCATTCGCACAAGATGTCCACAGCCTTCTTGAGGAACTGTACCTGAAGAACGTGAGGATGGTATGCACTTTAACTCATGTAATAATGTAACATAATAATTGACATGGAATTCTTTATGAGCTCTGCATTTGCACATCACAGGAAATATTAGTTGTAATTGTGTTTTCTCAAATCAGCTTCATGAATTTAAAAAAAAAAGTGCAGTTGTGTCTGAAAGTAAGAAGACTGCAGTTACTTTTGTCATAATCAAGTAAGTATAGTACTCTTTTTACACTTAATTTTTGATCATGTGCATGTACTTCTCTATTATCTTCACATCATTCTTTAGATTAACTTAACTCTTGCAGAAGTAAAATGAAACACCAAGGTTGACAGATAAGGAGATGAAAAGTAGAGTGAATGAAATGAATGCTAGGTACAAAGGTGTTTCCAAACCATCGGGAGTATTACCTCTATCCAAGACATGTTATGTTGCTGCATCTCTTCCATCTTCTCCTTGACTGAGGCATACAGCTTATGCTCAAACTTAAGGGACTGCATGTGGTTCATATAGCGGTTGCAGTAGAACAGGTAGCGCTGCAAGGCTGCCCGGGACTTTTCTTGTGCATCCCGGGCCTGCTTGGCTTCATCTTCATCATAGCGGTTGCAGGAATACCTGTGAGGGTTTCATGTTAGTTGACAAGCATGGAAAAATAAAGCAACAACCATCTTCCAGGATTAATGTCACACACGTAAGTCTATTTCCTATTGTATTCCTTAAAGATATCACCCTCACTACCTTTACCTAGCTGTGACAATTCCCGCTTAACATATCAATGGCACTAGACTTACCAAGAGGATCCATGGGGTTCCCAGGGTCCAAGACAGACCCAACAGAAGTCAGCTTTACAACTCTGATTCTTGCACACCATGTGGTTGCATCCTCCATCCTTCTCAATTGTCACTTTACACTTGGGACACTCCTGAAATACAAAGGTTTCCCATTCAGCCAACCAAACAAACAAAATAACCTTAATAATGATAACTACACTCCATCACACTCATATGTTTGGTGCGACCTGCTTTGTAATCTCACTCTAAGAACCTCCATGTTTTTTATCCATCATCTCACACATCTTCTTGTTCTCTTTAGGAATCTTTAAATCTCCTCATTCTAAAATTTCTTTACCTACCCATTCTTGCATTCCTTAAACCATTATTCCATGCATTCTTTGCCCTCTTTAAAAATCTTATTATTTACCTCACCTCTAATTCCCCTTTATTTATCCCTCCAAGCATCCTATTGTGTTTCTTCTTGTCCCTATTTTGTTATGTCTTATTCTATTAGTAAAATGTGATGAGGGTGGTGAAGGTGTGGTGGGGGTAAGGATGGGCTGCAGGGAAGGATATTACATCAGTCGAAAATCAGTATCCAAGGAAAGTGGTTTAGTAAAATGTATGCCACTGAAACACTATAACACAGGGAGTATTTTGTGGAGAGGGAGAGAGGGAAAGAGGGAGAGAGAGAGAGAGAGAGAGAGAGAGAGAGAGAGAGAGAGAGAGAGAGAGAGAGAGAGAGAGAGAGGAGGGAGGGAGGGAGGGAGGGAGGGAGGGAGGGAGGGAGGGAGGGAGGGAGGGAGGGAGGGAGGGAGGGAGGGAGGGAGGGAGGGAGGGAGGGAGAGGGAGGGAGGAAGAGAGAGAGCGAGAGAGATAGCGAGAGAGAGAGAGAGCAAGAGAGATAGCGAGAGAGAGAGCGAGAGAGATAGCGAGAGGGAGACTCACTTTTGTGTTAGCTGCAATCCAGTTAGAAGTCTCGGAGTCATCATCACATTTCTTGATCCAGCGTCGCAGGAGGTGGCACTTGACTGGGTCATGCCAGTTCTCACCACAGTTGAAGCAGAACACGTTACGGCACTTGCACATGACTGGTCGGACATCTGGGTATTGCACTTTGATTGCATAGTTACAGTCTGGGTAGGGGCACCAGCGCAGCAGTCTATTGCACTGTGGAGACAATAAAAGGTAGTGAAGGATGACAGCTGGCTTAATATATTAATTAAGTTGTGAAATATTCCATAAGATCACTGCTGAATGTTCCTTATAGTAGAATGTCCCTAAAACTCAAGGAAAGAAATCTATCTATAGTTTGTGATACTGTGTTCCTTCCAGAAACATCACCCAAGGGTGTGCCACAGCCATCCCTCAATATCCACACACTCCTTCCTTGCTTGTGAAAATCCCTTCCCCTCTATCAGCACCTCTTTCATGCATGTACTCCTTTATCCAATCCTTCCATATTACAACTGGGCTTCTTCTCCTCCTAAGACCTTCAATTTCATTAACATACACTTTCTTCAAAAACTTTTCACTCTCCTCTCTCCAGTAAAGACTTACCTCAACAAAACTTTTGGTGATGAGATGCTGGTATTTAAGTTTGACTTTTGCATCCACAATTAACCTCATGACTGTATGATCATCCACCAAGATGGAACAGGAGTGGGCGGCACAAGAGATGGTCTGACCCATGCCTTCATCAATAATCTTGGTGGTTAGGTATTCAGTC
The DNA here is from genome assembly GCA_036785275.1 of Cancer borealis. Lineage (NCBI taxonomy): Eukaryota > Metazoa > Arthropoda > Malacostraca > Decapoda > Cancridae > Cancer > Cancer borealis. The sequence continues at coordinate 26,274 of JAXIVD010004094.1, read as the reverse complement.
CAGCAGTTAGTACAGAACCGGTGCCCACACTCTATTCCAGTCATCATCTGGGGAAACAATAAGCTCTTCAAGTACTTCATCATAACAGATATTCCACAATGTTGTCTTAGATAAGAAAAAATGGTTATTACTATCCCATATAAAATGCATGACACTAAAATACTAGCAGACCTCCAATGTGATTAATAGGAAAAGGATTAAAACTCTGTGCCAACCAAAATGCACAAATTTTGAAACATTAATTCTTTGGCCCAATAGGAAGGGAACCAAACAACCAAAAAACAAGAATTTTCTCCTGCAATAAGCATAATAAAATGTGCACGAAAATATTATGAATAAAAATAAATATGTGGCAGAACCTCATCCCACGTTTATTCAAGCTGCCCATTATACCTCTAGTTGTCCTTGATGCCAATTAAATTAAAATACTGTTTAATGTTGGTAAAATATATAGTCTAGTATTATTGGAGTATAGCTGTGCAATACAAACCTTAATATTACAATGTTGTGTACAGTATTCAGTATAGAGACAAGAGTAATGTTGGACATCTTTGGTTGGACTTATGATTAAACCCCAGAAACCTATCCTGTTTGTAAGTAGGGGGAGATCCTGTATCATTTTATTCGTTCTACCACCATATGATACCGGCAGATGCTTTCCTTTCTTTCACAAACACCAAAACCTAGACTTACTTCACATACAAAAACAGAAAAAACAACTCCTGTCTATAATGAACAGCGTGTTACTCATTACTTTGTCTTTCATACTTACAGCTGAAGGCATGTTTAGGAAGCAGATTTCACATTCTTCCATTCCATTATTTGTTTTGACTTGAACCTGCAAACACAAAATTCATGTTATAAAAGGTGACCATGGTGATGGGATTATAATAAATAAAAACTTTCCTCATGCCCCTTGAATAGCTTTAGGCCTCAATACCAGGATATGACACTGTGTAAGCACCACCTGTGGCACTGTTCACGCACACTTGGTATATGTCTTTCCCAGCTGGGTTTGCTGTTATCTGTCGTCCTACAACTTTTTCTAGTTTTTCTTTGGTCAAATGTTTCCTTATGGGTTTATCATAATTTGGTTGATATGCTGAATGCAACAATGGCAAATGAGCTTTCTGATAATAGAAAGAATGATGGAAGAAGAATTTATGAACTCTTTCAAATAAAAACAATCAGATAACATTAATTAAGTAAACATGACCACAAAACCACCTCATAAGCTATAATGTCAATGTAACAATAACCAAATAATTAATGACTGATCAGTCACCAGTGAGTTTATTTATCACATACAAAGAATAATTAGGGTCACAGGCAACTCTTTTTAAAACAAATAATGTTACAGTCTAAAGTAACCATGAGTGCAGTGTTAAGAGATAACAGCTCAGACAAGCCTCTGATACTTAATAAATTTAGGTCACAAACAAGATAAGATCAATAAAAAAGGGAATGGTACTGTATCTTTCGGCTTATAAGACATGAACATGATCCTCTGGTATTCAAAATACTTGTAACAGGTATATACTGATTTTACATCAAATAAGAGGATGAATTGAATAGCTACCTAAGCTAATCTCTTACAATATTTGTCTTAGAAGACGCATGATTATTTTTTACGGTAATTTTTAGGGAAAAAATGCGTCTTGTAAGCTGAAAAATAGGGCACTTCATTAAAAACTTCCCTATAGCCTTCAAGCACAAACAAAACACTATTCAGATAGACTCCACAGATTAAATCATCTGTATATGAGGAAAAATATCAAGACACCTGCAACCCTAGTTTGGTCTCCTTTTGTGGTTACCCATTTAGGGAACCGCCAATAAAAGTGGGTCTTTTTTTTCTCTCATTTTTTTTTTTTAGTGTTTCATTGCTCTTGGCCGGTTATCCATTTACATAAAAAAGGTCCAATATTCAATCACTTCAGCACTGGTAGAAAAACCTAATTAAGGCAAGACAAGACATGAACAGAGCATACTGAATGAAAAGAACACTAAGGTAGAGAACAAGATGACATGAACTCACCTTCTGTGATTTACTTGGTGTCTTGAAGGGACTCACAACATGGGCCTCGGAAAACAATTTTTCTTGGTCACCATCATAAAATCTCTCCATTAACTTTTCCTTGTCCCATTTGAAGTGATTTAATAATATTCTCGTTGTTGTTACAGGAATCTGTAATATTAATGAAAGGGTTTGTTGAGCTTGTTGATAAGTATCTACAAAGGTTACCTGAATTGTGTATGCAGTGAAAAAGACACTGAGTGTAGTGCATATAATGCACTACACAATCCTGTCCTAACAAACAATTCAGTTTTGAAATTCACTTTGCATGAATAGATAATTTACAAACATGAAAGGTGCATGATGATTGTCAATATCATTTAATACTGGTACACGTCATTATTTTGCTAAACAAGACAAAAACACATGATAGAACAAGGAGTACATAGGTTTCCTAGTAAACATAGAACTAGCAGAAAATATTGAAAATATCTATAGTCTAAGTGAGTGAATAGTAGGCTTAATAATAAAATATAACAACAGATATGTACTGGAAATCATACAGGTTTATGATGACGATGACGTATAAAGATTTTACAAAGATGTAGAATCAGCTAAGATATTACACAAAACATGGTATTCCTTCATAATTGTGACTTAAATGTATAGGTTGGAAAAAAAGTGTTGGAATGACAGCACTAGGAAACTTTGGAATAGATACACAAAGTGATAGAGGTGATATGTTCGTAAGGTTTGCAGAGAAAATACATGAGAAGAACAGACACCAGATGACCTATTGGTCTATAACTAGGGTATCTGCTGCACTACATAATACTAAGTATACTAAGAGTTTGAGAACAGGATAGAACAGAACAAGGCTCTCTCCCACCCTCCTCTCCCTCCGGCAATATGCCGGCAGGAAAAACAGATAGTAGGGAACACCATGACCTTGTAGAAAACATGGCCATGGACATTTTATAGTAAAGAATGAAAATAGAGGAGGATACTATACTCTACTAGATTAGACTACCACTACTGATGGTACATCCTGGATGGAGAATAACATAAATTACTGCTACTACAGTTCTCACCTGAAATCTAGGGACATCAGGTTAGTTTCATGGACATTATTTGTATAGGTGTTCATAACATTTATTCTAAATCGTATGCTCATATCAAAAGGGAACTAGTGAAGTAGACACAGACATACTGCAACTGTTGTCCAGATAGAGATGCGATTCTCATTTACTTGGAGAGGAATGATTTAAAGATAATTAACACATTCTTCTATCATAAGACAAGCTAGAAGTGGACATGGAAAAGCCCAAATGGTGAAACTAAGAATGAAATTGACTTAATTATTACTAAAAAGATAAAACACGGTAAAGAATGTGGCAGTTTTAAATTACAAAGTGCTTAGAGATACAGCAGTCGTACCGCGTTGTCATCCGCTATTCGTACAGCCTGTGCTTTATTATTTACCTGGTAAAGCATCTTTCAAGTTATGTTAGGTTTGGTTAGGTTCAGTTATATAAGGTTCTTACCCAAAAGTTAGGCACGTGCCGTATCTATGACCGAGCACTGAGGATACGGCTTATGTTAGGTTATGGTTAGATTATGTTATGTTATGTTCGATTAGGTATGGTTTGGTTCGGTTTTATAAGCTTTTTATACTTTATCACCCAAAAGTTAGCCACGTGCCGTATCTATAACCGAGCACTATGAGGATATGGCTGCCGTACCTGTAAGCTGTGCCTTTAAATTAATTCAAGTCAAGTGACCAAGGATAGTGAAGTGCAAAGTAATGCTAGACTTGAAGAGAGAAAGAGAGAAATTATTAAGAATGAAGAAGTCAAATATTTCAACTGTAAAAGAGAAGATAAATGAGTTTGCAATTAGAATACAGAACAAGTAGTCACAACTAATTGGCAAAATCAATGGAAACTGAGGATCTAACTAATGTAGCATCATCACTAGAAGTAAGTAGGAAAGCACCAGAAAATTTACCTCTCAACTATGTCTTTAAAACATCCTACCTGTTTTGTCCATCTAAAATATTATTTCCAAATCCTGTCAATCTTCATCACTCCCAACGAAACCACATCAACTTTGTTCCCTCCAATTCCACCTCCTGCTTGTTTAGCCGAGTCAAGGTCACTGCCTCCAGGCCACACAGTGTAGGTCCAACTCAGCAATGGGCTGAGTTGGCCTGCAGTTCCCCATACAACATAGCTCACCTCACTACTGTCTTGTACAGTTTTCCTTATGTTCTTACAGACACCTTACTATCACAAATCAACAGTACTGGATGCAAAATAAGTTATACACTTCTACATTGTACCATTCCTACTTCCTGATATAATAATAGGATATTTTGAATAATGTATGTATAGTGTGTAATTATTTTTGTTTGCCCTTGGCCAGTACCCTTTTAATGCAATAAAAAAATATATATAATTGTACAGTATGATACAAATATTGGCCGTATATTTATCTGCAAATTGGTATCAATATATTTTTTTCCCTTGTTTTTTAAGTTTAGTAAAAAAGCTATTGATGCAAATGTTGTTAAGCATTCCACGCAAGTCATACTGTCAGGATACTAGATGTGTGTTTCACTTCCCCCACCGAAGGTCAGTGCTCAGCCACACGCAACACTCTATTTATATATATTCATTTTTTTCCTGGTTAGCTACATACCACCACCAGCGAGGAAATTAAGTAAGATATTGAAGTATACCAACTTCATAAATTCCAAATATGAAATAATCTGGCTAAGAAGTTTGTGGCAACGCAATCAACAAAATGAGAAGCAATATAAAAAAAAAAAAAAAAAATTATATAAAAAGACATGTAGTAAAAAAAAAATTGTAATCCAGGAAGCACACTCCTGCCATATCACTTTTCACAATTAAAACACAAAGTAAAAATACAAAATGGGAACAAGTAATACATGAATCCCACCCGATAAATCCACATTACCTAGGCCTATTTGGGGGTCAGAACGGGGATCAGACACTTACATTAACCACACCGTTGACCTCCTTGATGCAGTCTATCATGTGCCTGGTAATATCTTCCGTGGAAAGTACTTCGTAAGGGTAATCCTCAGTCTCCCTGTACCTGCTGCTTCCAGAGTCTCCTTCACCTTCTATCTCAAATTCCAACCCCACGTCGTCTCCACTGGACTCATTTCCACTATCACAGTCATAGAGATACTCCTCGTCCGAATCCATGACTGAAAAACGCCGAGAAAGGGAAGAAAAGGGCGATTTTTCTTGCTTGAGTGTGTCTCCCTGCTCGGTCTGTTTGGAATGATGACGTCACACAACACGGCCTTCCTCGCTGCGTTCTAAGGGGTGGGATTTTGTGAGGTTGTTTCCTTACTCTATGACATCAGTATGCGTGCTATTAATTGCATAATTTGTTGCAATATTTTTAGTAATACTTTGTTGCGCTGGATCTTAATTAACGTTGATTATTCCGTTATAAAGCGCATGCTAGAATGTTTTCTTCGTCTTGCGCCTTGGGAATGTTTTTGTTCTAACTTATTGACTATATAAGATGTATTCATTTTCTATTTATTTTCTTTTGAATGAAATAAAAAAATATGATAAAAATGTATCAATTAAATATCCATTTCAGAGATAAACATGAGGAATAATATTCTTCATAGAAAGTTGAAGTCGGAGTCTCAATTGCAGAACGAACTTCAAGCACTCTGTGTTTCAACTTTCAAGACGAAAGGTTTGACTGGGTGCCATAATTGTTGTTTTGGGTAATCAATCAAGCAGTCGATCATTGAGGGCAACAGGCAACAGTAAGATAAATAAATGTAACACTGCAGGCCTTGTATCATCAATATATGTCATCATAATAACTAGTATGTGTTCGTCAAATGTCCATAATAAAAGTTTGTTTCAGTGCACACAGCCTCCTATAGAAACATCATTACACACTACAAGTATAATATCCATCACAAGCTATCATCTGAACTATACTAAACACTTCATGGTAATATCGCACTCAGGTATATAACTCCGCTTATTAGCTCACAAACACCACAAGGAAGTTGGAAACAATGATATATATAGAATATTATAAACTTCCTTTTCACTATATTTATAGAACAACTAAAAATACACAACATTACTTTTCCCTGAAGAGTGAAAGTCCTTTAGAGGTGGCCTGCCTTTACTTAACAATGTTTCGACGATTGGGGAAGGCTGTCCTCCGCTGTCACAAGCTGGCGGTGACCCTGCTCGCCATCATTGTGCTGCTGCTGCTGCTGTTGTTGATAGTGACTGAGCATCGCACCGCTGACAGAGGGACGAGGAGCAGCAGCGTGGGCGTTCCCTCTGTGGTGCTGTGGACGATGATGCGCTCCGGTTCACGGATGACACAACACTTGCTCACTGCCCAGCCTTGCTCCTTCCTCTCGGAGGAACCGCTGCGATTCCGCGTCAAGAAACAAAGCCTTAACGCCTCCGTCAGCCTGCTGCAGGACCTGCTTACTTGCCGGGTTTCGGCTCACCCAGACTACCTGACCGAGTGGGTCAACGGATCACACATAAATGACCTCCGCGTTTGGAGGCTGTGCCGCTCGTTCCCTAAACTGTGTTGGGACGGGACGTTCGTCGACGCATTGTGCAGGGCGTCTTGCCTTAGGCTGGTGCGGGTGGTGGCGGCAGAGCTTGCTATGGCCTTGGGCATCCTGCAGGATCGCACTTCCAACAGTCACATCGTTCACTTGGTGCGGGACCCACGAGGTATGTTCTCCTCCAGACGAGACCTCCAGGAGGGAAAGTTTTCGAAATCAAGAAAAGGGAGGTTTTTTCATGATGACGAAATAGACTTGAGTGCTCTGTGCCAACGGTACCGCCACGACCTGGCTGTCGGCAGGCACCTGGGCCGCCACTACCCTGACAGGTGAGTTGCAGCTGGAGTGAGGCCGCGGCGTGGCAAGTGTTCACGCCTTCATAGGACTCATCACGTCACCTTGTAATACTGTGTTCTGTGCAGGCACACGGTGGTGCGGTATGAGGACATCGCGCACCACCCACACAAGGAGGTACACCTTCATAGTGTAACGCCCAGTTCCACCGGACTAATGTAACGCCCGCTCTTTCATTGGGGTTTACTTTTTTCTTGGTATTTCTTTCAGCAGGTAGAAAAAAAACAAGAGATGGATTAAAGTATGGTTGTTTATTATAAAGAAGCAACTGGTGTAATGTGGTAACGTGCCTTGAACAATTCAAATGAGCGTTGAGTCTCGAAGAATAAGTCATTTTCATGAACAATCACGGCTGGTAGATAATACTCCACTCTCGATTAGTTACACCTTGGCTGGGTCACACATATCATGATCACAGAATAAACATATAACCTTGCATGGAGATTACCCCATATAGATCCAATGCCTTAATCCAGACTACACATCCTAACTCTAAGTTATTAATCCAGACTGCACATAATAAATAAATCTATTTCCTTAATTCAGGCTACACATAACAAATCTAATTCTTTAATCCAGGCTACACATAATAAATCCATGTTCTTAACCCAGGCTACACGTTCTTAATCCAGGCTACACATAATAAATCTAAAAAGCCTTTTTGACTTCGTAAGCACGGACGACTGCACTTCTTAGATTCTGGTTTCTTAATTACTCCTATTTCATTCTAAAAACCGTACGCAAATATATGGGGAGGTGTGTTTTACATGTGAGTGAAAGGGTGGTGGAAACAACCTCGTATAAAATACGCTTAGCACCAATCTGTAGACGGTGGAAGCCGGTGGGTGTTTGGATGAATGCTTCTCGCCTAACCTTCCACTCGCCTTGCCAGAGTGACGAGGGTGTGAGGATTGTCACCTCATCTATATCCTCTACTGATATCTACCCAATGGTATTTATGAACTAATGCCCTTCTCAAGACCGATATTATTCTTCCCTCCTTAAGTGAGATAGTTCCCTCCTTAAGTGAGATAGTTCCCTCCTTAAGTGAGATAGTTAATCAAAAGGAAAAGGGAGGGAAACATTCTAGTTCTTTCCTTACATCTAGTAACCTGAATATTAAGTAAATCGTTGATGACCAGTGGTGAATTAAGGTGGGGGGGAGGGGTAGGAGGGGCAGGTGCTGACTGGGCTGCAGCCAGGGGCTCCCAACATTTAGGGGGGGGCTCCAATTCCCAAAGTTAGCAACCTACCCCTAACCCCTCAACGAAAAAAGGGCCCCTTTTTGAATTCCAGCCAGGGGCCCCATGCAACCTTAATCCGCCCCTGTTGATGACAACTCATAACGCGAGCCTCATGGTGAAAGTGGTGGAAGAAGAGGGAGTCGATGGAAAATTCCCAAGCTTAAACCAACGGAATGGTCGTTTCCTCTGTCATTCACCTTGTAATACTGTGTTCTGTGCAGGTACACGTTGGTGCGGTACGAGGACATCGCGCACCACCCACACACGGAGGTACGCCGCCTCTACGCCTTCATTGGTCAACCCTATACCGCTGTGGTGGCCAACATAGTCAGCAAATCTACTATGGGCTTCTTCGACAAAGGACAGGAGGAGCACCCTTTTTCCACCAACAAGAACTCCAGCCACATCGCGTTCTCGTGGCGGGACCACCTTCCCTTCAGCTACGTGGAGATGATCCAGGAGGAGTGTGGAGATGTGATGCGCGCCTACGGTTACAGACAGTTCTCGCGCCGCCAGTACGAGGAAGAAAAGGACTCATCCCTTCTGCCTCTACCGGTGGGCTGAGTTAAGTCCCTGTCTTGTAGAGGAAGTTAGTATAGTATACCTCTTTCAGTCGTTCCTCTAAGTAAAGCTAAAGGTGATCTTAGGGAAGCCTTCCTCAGGATGTGCGCTTATCAGATCAGCAGGCTCGCAGGCAGCAACAACACCTCACTCCTGTACATCAACATGAGTGACAAGTGATTTGTCGTCTCATGGGCAGCAGACCTATAAGTCATCAGCAGTGCAGGCAGCTTCTTATCCTATTCAGACTCTCCAGCTGTGCAGTGATTAACTTGATCCAAAGTCCAATCATACCTCTCCACCATTCCATCTGACTGTGCATGACCGGACTACTGGTAAGGATCTTTCTGATGCCCAGATGCTTGCAACACTTAGCAAGGACAGTCGATTTATAATGTGTTGGTATGTGTATTTGTGTATTATATGGACGTATGTGTATGTGCATTTGGTATATTCTTCAGTTCACAAGGAATTATCTACATTACTTCATTATATAATTACATGGTGATCCATTTACATAAAAAGTGAAACCATTTACTTATATAAAAGGCAGACTTCAAATACGAATGTCAGTCTTTGTATATTATATCCAAATAAACTGTTGAAGCTTGAAATCATGTAATTTGAATGACATATAACTGTTTTGTTGTTCTCTCAAGGAGCAACAATTATTGAACACCAGTGATATTTAGTGTTAATAACCTCAGGTACAGGAGGGATAAGGTAATAAGACAAAAGTGTTAACATAGTGGTTTTAGGCCTAACGATACACTTGCAGGCGAAGGTGAGGCTTATTAACCACATAACAGTGTACTTGAATAGGATTAACGACTAGCTAGATCACTATAGTCATAAATATTTAACAAAAGGAAAATCATCAATAGAAATAGTAACCGTACTTTATTAATCTTAAATATCTGCTTATAGAGAACAAAATATAACTACCCAACAATAAACCTTGGAAATCAATATTGCTTAGCTTTATTTTTCTCTTCATCCTAAACCATGAAAATGAATAAACAAAACAAAGCTTGATAATGAAAAAAACATTATATATGGCATCACACAGGATTTTTCATCAAGCGGAGCGGGTAAGTAACAAGGGTGTGACTGGGTGGTGAGGCTTAATATAGACCAGGAAAAAATAGATAACAAAAATACGTCTTTGTTTTCCTGTAAATACATTATAGAAAGATTCGTGACGTAGTAAGAACGGGGCACCATTTCAACCACAAATGCTATTATATTCATTATTGTGTTTATTTATTTATCTATCTAGATATTTGTCTATTCTAGGTTAATATTGATTATTAATTGTATCCTTATCTATCAATTTTTTTTTTTTTTTTTTTTTTTGTGTGTGTAATAATAATAATAATAATAATAATATACGGTTTATTAGTGTTTGCAGCTCGAGAGCTGAATCAGCCTACAGGCACGTTTCTGTACCCTCTCCAGCTGGTGGCGTTGAGTGGCTGTCAGGGAAGATGACCATGCCGGGGACGCGTAGGTGAGGTTAGGGAGGATGAATTGTGTGTACACACTGGCCAGCTCGGCCGCGGGGGTTCCGAGGCTCCTAAGGCGCCGGAGAATATACAGCTTGTAGGTGGCCGCCTTGGTAAGGCTGGCTACGTGTTCCTTCCAGGTGAGCTTGTGGTCTATTGTCACGCCGAGTAGTTTGGCTGACTGAACAACCTGGAGGGAGATGCTGCCGATGGATGTTTGAGGGGGTTGAACTGGAGTGGTGGAGGTGTTTATGTGCATGATCGTAGCTTTAGTGGTATTGATGGTGACATGGTTGTCAGTAGTCCATTTGTGTAGTGTGTCAAGGAGTGTTTGGAGCTGGGTTGCTGTTGTTAAGTGTGACACCCAGTGTAGTGTCATCCACATACTTCCATCGAGATGGAGTGTCCAGCATCGCGTCGTTGATGAGGAGGAGGAAGCAGAGGGGGCCCATCTTGGTCCCCTGGGGGACACCACAGGTGAGGGGTAGAGGGGTGGAGGTCTTGCCCCTAAATCTGACAACTTGGCGCCTATCTGAGAGGAAGTCGGCCAGCCATGACACTGCGTTGGCGGGGAGGAGATTAATGCCTTTCTTGATGACGGTGTTGTGGTGGACTAGATCAAAGGCTTTTCTGAAGTCTATGAAAGTGAGGGCTACTGATGTCTTTCGCTTGTCCAGGTTGCGGTGGATGAAGTCTAGGAGACTGATGAGGCAGTGTGTGGTGGAGGAGGATTTGACGTTGCCAAATTGTTGTGGGTCGATGTGGGTGGTAAGGTGTTTGTAGGTCCACTTGAAGATGAAGTCTTCACACAGGAGGCTTGGAATTGGTGTGATGGAGATGGGCCTGATGTCACTGAGAGATTGTGGGTTGGGGGTTTTGGGGACTGTGTTACGTAGGCTGTTTTCCAGTCAGTGTGTGTGTGTGTGTGTGTGTGTGTGTGTGTGTGTGTGTGTGTGTGTGTGTGTGTGTGTGTGTGTGTGTGTGTGTGTGTGTGTGTGTGTGTAAGGTTACTGAACTCTCTGCTATGGCTGATGGGTTAAGGAAAATCCGTCCTTAAATCATCTTCAGCCTTATGTTTGGAGGAATATAAGAATGACTTTTCCTCGTATCGCCAGGTACTACTTCATCTATGGTCTGGAATTTTAAGAACCTAGCAAAGCTGATGACGGGCAGCTGTACCGCCTGCAAGTCAATGTTTGGAGGCACAAAATATCATGGAGGAGAGGATGTGAGAGTATCATTTCAATAAAATCCATTCACTAGCTTTGTTTTACACATAGAACCGTAATATTTCGACAACTCTAAAAGAAAAACAAGCACAGCTATATACATTGCGTAATAAGTTAATCTCAAGAAAAAGAAGATCTCTCTCTCTCTCTCTCTCTCTCTCTCTCTCTCTCTCTCTCTCTCTCTCTCTCTCTCTCTCTCTCTCTCTCTCTCTCTCTCTCTCTCTCTCTCTATGGCGGTTGGCTGCCTTCTTTCCCGGACAGGGACTTAACTCAGCCCACCGGGAGAGGCAGAAGGGGTGAGTCCTTTTCTTCCTCGTACTGGCGGCGCGAGAACTGTCTGTAACCGTAGGCGCGCATCACATCTCCACACTCCTCCTGGATCATCTCCACGTAGCTGAAGGGAAGGTGGTCCCGCCACGAGAACGCGATGTGGCTGGAGTTCTTGTTGGTGGAAAAAGGGTGCTCCTCCTGTCCTTTGTCGAAGAAGCCCATAGTAGATTTGCTGACTATGTTGGCCACCACAGCGGTATAGGGTTGACCAATGAAGGCGTAGAGGCGGCGTACCTCCGTGTGTGGGTGGTGCGCGATGTCCTCGTACCGCACCAACGTGTACCTGCACAGAACACAGTATTACAAGGTGACGTGATGAGTCCTATGAAGGCGTGAACACTTGCCACGCCGCGGCCTCACTCCAGCTGCAACTCACCTGTCAGGGTAGTGGCGGCCCAGGTGCCTGCCGACAGCCAGGTCGTGGCGGTACCGTTGGCACAGAACACTCAAGTCTATTTCGTCATCATGAAAAATCCTCCCTTTTCTTGATTTCGAAAACTTCCCCTCCTGGAGGTCTCGTCTGGAGGAGAACATACCTCGTGGGTCCCGCACCAAGTGAACGATGTGACTGTTGGAAGTGCGATCCTGCAGGATGCTCAAGGCCATAGCAAGCTCTGCCGCCACCACCCGCACCAGCCTAAGGCAAGACGCCCTGCACAAGGCGTCGACGAACGTCCCGTCCCAACACAGTTTAGGGAACGAGCGGCACAGCCTCCGAACGCGGAGGTCATTTGTGTGTGATCCGTTGACCCACTCGGTCAGGTAGTCTGGGTGAGCCGAAACCCGGCAAGTAAGCAGGTCCTGCAGCAGGCTGACGGAGGCGTTAAGGCTTTGTTTCTTGACGCGGAATCGCAGCGGTTCCTCCGAGAGGAAGGAGCAAGGCTGGGCAGTGAGCAAGTGTTGTGTCATCCGTGAACCGGAGCGCATCATCGTCCACAGCACCACAGAGGGAACGCCCACGCTGCTGCTCCTCGTCCCTCTGTCAACGTTGCGATGCCCAGTCACTATCAACATCGCCATCATCATCATCATCAGCAGCACAGCAATGACGCACAGCGACACCGGCAGGTTGGAATTGCGGAAGAGAATCTTTTTCATCTGTCGATGCATCGTTAAAGGCAGGCCAGGCCGCTTCTAGATAACCACTTAATTTCAAATAGAAGTTATTGCACAATTTTTCGTCTTTGTTGCACTTGCTTGACAGTCAAACTTTCATTTTATCACCTCGTGAACGTCCTGGACCGTTGAGTTTTCAGTTACGGACACCATACCATATAATTGTACACTAAACCATAGAACTGAAAACAGAACATTAACCAAACCCATAGAAAGGGACGCTGGCTTTTGTATAAGGAAAATTAGTTTCTAATTTTTTTTCCTATAGAATGTATGACCTTCCTTCTCTGGAAGTATTGTTTCTTTTTCGGTTTGAATCCAGGCGATATCTACCTAGTGTGTATGTACAGTCACGCTTAGAGGAATTGTCGCTATTTACGTTTATCTTCCTTAAAAAATAGAATATGGCAATCTAGCAAGTCAAATGAGATATCCTTATAATTTGTCAGGAGTATCATTATTTTCGCGAATTATTACATTAGATAAACTAAAACTGAATTACAAGCGATAATTGAATATATTAAATAGAAAACAATCATCCAATTATGAAATTTCATTAAGACTTGTCGAAGCATTTTGATATAGTATTTCTATTCACGAGTAATTCATTCAAAAGCCATTCACTTTTATAAGTAAAACTTATATAACAATAAAACTGTTTATTCATGATAATCTTAAATTTCCAGCAAAACATAACTCAAAAAAATATATGTATGAATTGTTTAAACATTCTCCATCCAAAACTATGATCATATAAAATCTGCACTTAAACTCTCGCTTGACGATCACATCATCGGACGGGATGTTCAACCGTTGTCTCACTACACCGTGGAACGCTATCGTAGCAGGAGTGATAATATCTATGTTATCTATTTTTTAGATTTGCATGATTGTCGGGTTAAAACTGGCTTTCACGTAGAACAAAATACCTCCACCTTTTTTATTTTGTCGTTCGTAGCTAAACATATAATGATTTGGCAAATTATATTCTGCTAGACAGTCTAGTTTCTGTGTTTATCCAGGATTCCGATACACCAATAATGTGGAACTCCTCAAATGTTACAAGGGCTTCTAGATCTGAAAACTTATTTATGAGGCTGCGTGCGTTAAACATGCACAGCTTTAAGAATTTTTCTACGTTAGTTTTTCTACATGTGGTGTTACTTACGTAGCTGAGGGTGTGCAAGGCTGGCTACTGTTTTTCTCCATACCGGTAATAAGCTATGATTAATATATCGTCTTCACATAGCGGTTGGTAATAGGCAATGATTAATATATCTTCAAATACTGGTGATATATTATAATTAGCATATCTTCAAATATCAGTAATAGGTTGTAATTGATAAATTTTAAAATAATGATAAACTATACTTGATATATCGTCTTTAAATACTGGTAATAAGATATAATTAGTATATCTTCAAATAATGATAATAAGCTGTAATTGATTTATTATCTTTAAGTTCTGGTAATAAGAAATAACTAATATGTCTTCATATATTCTGGCTACAACTCATATCTTCAAATACCGGTAATAGGCTATGATAACTGTTATCTAATACCAGTAATAGAGTACTAAACATATCTTCAATATCTTTAATAGGCTATAATTGTCTTCACAAACTGGTAGCTAATCCATGATTACTGTATCGTCATCAACATTTTAATATTGGTAACAAGGTAAATATTGATATATCTTCTTTATATACCAGATGCATTTTCTTACTACTACTTTTGAACAATTATTTGCATTCTAGTAGTATATGTAAAGTATGTTATTATGGATTTTAATGGTATAAATAATTGACAAAAAATGAATAAAATCAGCAGGAATGCCCTCGGTGGTGCAGTTACCAGATGTCGTCAGAACGAAGTAATCTGAAAACGGTGACATTACTACCTAGGATTGCTAGATTTATCATATGGATGAACCATTCCGAAAACAGGTTTATATCTCACCTTTCCGGGTGGAGACGGACGAGTCTGCGGGCAGCGTTCAGGTCTCGCTGGTACCGCTGACACACAACCCTTGGGTCCTTCTCCTCAGGGGTAAAGAATGTCCTATTGAACATCAAGATGAAGCGATTCTCCTCCAGCAGCAGCCGCGATGTCAGAAGGGCGCGGGGATCCCTCACCAGGTGTATGACGCGCGTGGTCAGCCTTGGATCCTGTAGAAGAGGTGTCGACACGCTCAAGTCTACAGTAACCACTTTAATTACATTCACCATGGCAGCACTACACACTGTTTCAAGCAAGTCAGGCGTTTCACAGAGGTTGTCGAAGGGCTTGTTGCACATCTTCCTCACACGCAGGTCGTTCATCTGGGGGCCGTGCATCCAGCTATCAAAGTACATCGGATGCTGCGAGAAGCGACACTTCAGGATGTCACTTAAGAGGCCACTTCCTTCCTCTTCCCGACCTCTGAGTGGCTCATTGGTGCAGAAAGTACTCGGTGAGGCGCAAAGAACACTTGATGTCATGGTAGAGCCGGAACGTTGCTGAGTCCACAGGAGTACGTGGGTCTGGCGGCTATGCCTTAGTGTCTTGTTGGTGTGTGGCTGTACACCTGAGGAGGGGGGATTGTGAGGGACTATGAGCATTACTCCCATAAAGGCGAGGAGTCCGAGAGTCACTTGGTAATGTGGTTGACGTCCAAGGACCAAGGCATCTCGCAGGGCTTGCAGCTGCTGGGCGGAACGTGGCGGCATGCTGTGCTCCCACCTTCACCACTGGCCTCTGCGTAACATCACCATACTGAAGCTCATTGTTCAGTTCACTTAACTTATGTTAGTTAGTTATTATTATTATTATTATTATTATTATTATTATTATTATTATTATTATTATTATTATTATTACTATTAATATTATATTATTATTATTATCATCATTATTATTATTATTTTTATTGCGAAAAATAGCCCGTTGGTGTAATGATAGCGCACTCTGCTCACATCCGAGATGTCTTGGGATCGAATCCCTTGTCAAGTGAAGACATAATTAGTTTGTCTTCTTAAACACTGTAACATTTGCTCACCTAGCAATAAGTAGGTATAGAAGTTAACCGGTGGAGAGAGCGGGCGAGCAGTCTGTACACATCCTTCGATACAATCATAGTGAGTGTTTTCCTGGTTCTTACTATATTTCCAGGAAAGAATATCATCCCGCGTCAGAGTATTCCAACGTGGATTAGCGGGGCAAAGAACAATGCACGGTACTTCCTCTCAACACACTGTTTTTCATCCAACATGAGGCTGGCATTGGAATATCAGAAAATTAACCCAACACCACCAACAATAAGAACAAGAACATACACGA
>JAXIVD010004093.1:37500-38911 GCA_036785275.1 Cancer borealis | reverse complement strand
GTGGTAGTCATAGTGGTTGGTGATTGCAGTGATGATGATGATGATGATGATTGCTGAGGATAGTAACGATGCTGGTGATGATGATGATGATGATGATGATAGTGGTGAAGCCAAAGTGGTAATAGTAGTGGCTGACGTGGAGGCAGGAGCAGCAACGGTGAAGGTGGAGGTGGTGGCGGTGGTGGTGGAGCAGCGGGGAGAGTGTGGTGTGTGGTGGGGGCTGAGCCAGGTGGAGGGGTTGAGGGGGAGGTGGTGGTGGTGGGGTTGGTGCTGCGCCATAAATCTGGTGTAATCAGGAGGCAACAAGGCGTGGCGGGACCATCACAGGGGCGCCCCGAGGCCCTCCCACGCCGCGCACCGACACCCTTTGTTCCTCGCACGCTTCATTAACTACCACACTCACGCTATTTTCCCGCCTCCTCGCACCCCGGCCCTTACCACCTGCTGCCGTCCCGTCACAACCACCTGCTGTTGCTCTGCCCTACACACACCTGCCCTGCTGCAATGTGGTGCTCGTCCCCTACCTACTTTATGCCCACACATACACATACACCACCTAATTCTGATGTAATCTGTACCGCCTGTATTCTAGATTCTAAACCCACGCTGTACCCTACCCTGGTGAAATACTGCTTCCGTGGCCTGTGTCTAGCTACTCCACACCACTCCACTCCTTCCCACGTTACTTACTCACATGTCTGACTTTACATATCTGAGCCCAGCCACCAACACACTTACTATATAATGAGTCTGCTGCATAGGGTTTGTCGTATTGGTTTTCTTTGTATTATGTCTTGGTTGTAATGGTTATAAGATAAATTAAGAGCTCTTCTGATACTTGTTTTTCTGTATATTCTTTGTTGTGATGTAGTCTGAGTACCTAATGATGTTTTACCTTTCAAGCGTGTGTAGTTCATGGTTAATAAGACAGTGACACCACACGACATGTTTCATAATTAATGTTTGATTGTTTGCTCCAACTTTTGTGAACACGTTATTATTGGATACTTTAAAACAAGGAGTTGCGGATGATGGTAGTTTAAAAGAATAATTATTACAGCTTTTTTTTCGATCATCAAGAAAACTGTATATCACGTTCCTGTTGGAGTCAAAATCACATCGGCTTTTATAAGTACAGTGATCGGAAATATCAGGAAATATATTTAATTCAAACATTCGTAATACATTTGTGATTCCTCTATTCAAATACTGAGACGACACAAGGTTGTATCAAACACTCACTTTGACCTGCGTGGCTTTGTGAGCAGAGAAAGGACGAGGAGCAGTATTAAGTAACGCACTGCAGCTCCCTTCAGTGTTATGAAGCTTTGTTTAGCAATACCCGGGCTCTGCTGCAATGGTACTGGATCCATTGTTAGTATATGTGGTATTAATGTGATTCACGAGTTCT
>JAXIVD010004093.1:17500-32500 GCA_036785275.1 Cancer borealis | reverse complement strand
ACCTGCCACTGAGCTGCATGGTGGGGGTGGGGGGGTGGAGCCTCTGACGAGCACTTCAGACTTTGATCATGTATGAGGGAGAGACGGCGGGCTTGATATTTGTGTATGTGTGTGTGTGTGTGTGTGTGTGTGTGTGTGTGTGTGTGTGTGTGTGTGTGTGTGTGTGTGTATGTGTGTGTGTGTGTGTATGTGTGTGTGTGTGTGTGTGTGTGTGTGTGTGTGTGTGTGTGTGTGTGTGTGTGTGTGTGTGTGTGTGGTTTTGATAAATAACAAATAATCATATGCTTCCAATTATGCAGAATCAAAGTCATATTTAAAACAACTCTTTCTCCTTGCCTTGCATTTATTCCTTCAGCTTTTCAACCCGACCTTTACACACTCTAAAAAGGGAACACAAGTAACCGAAATAAGAAAAAAATCAAGTAAAACATTAGTCTTGACACTCACACCTTAATTACAGTCTGAGCGAGCCAGCGGCCTTTTGGGAGGGAAGGAGGGAAGGAAGAGAGGGGAGAGGGAGGGCAGTGCGGTAGTAGAGAGGGGAGCCAAAAGGGAGGGACGAGGGAACGGAGCGACCAGAAAAATGACCTGCCACGAGCTATCTGTCGTCTCCGTCGCTTCTTATTGGATGTTCTGCGACCACCTCACCCTCGGCCTCCTTGCAGTCCTCCGGCGGGGAATAGGGTACTCGTGGGTCTGGTGTTGCTGCCTCTTCAGATGGAGGAAGGTGGAAGATGTCTATTTAAGAAGGTGGCTAAAAAAAATGCAACGCCCACACTGCAATGATGTTACTGTATTGTAATAATGATGATGATTATTGTTGTTAATGACAGGTGGAGGAGGTGTGCTTAGGAAGGTGGCTTACTACTGCTACTGCTACTGCTACTACTACTACTACTACTACTACTACTACTACTACTACTACTACTACTACTACATGCATAACATATTTTCTCTACACTTATGCATGATAAACAAATAGCTAGATAGATTTAACTCCACCATGCAAAATCGATGTCATCTCAATACCCACAAGACGACACTATATAGCAGCTTTTATCTCTTAATCATGATCCACTCTTGACAATCCACTCGTTGTGCAAATTAAGATAAAAAGGCGCAGATGAATTCTTTCGTTACATCACCACGTGGATGGAGGGAGGGAGAGAGGGAGGGAAGGAGGGAAGGTTCTTGTAATGATGAGTGTCCCACGCCACCTGCTCCTCACACACTGCTGCTTCTTACTAATCACCCCGCTAGTGAGTCTCCCTCGTCTGCGCCCACAGGCTGAGGAAATAATATGCCGACAATGTGAGCAGACTTTTGTGTATTTCAGCTCCCAAGTATTGGAGAATTATTGGAACCCGATACTTCCACTTAAAGGGAGGGCGAGGCGAGTCAGGGCGAGTGGCGAGGGTGTACGTCTGCGAGTGACGTATAAGAGGCGGTGTGTGAGCCTGTCTCGACGTACTTTCCACTTCTCTTTCTTTTCATCTCTCTCTCTCTCTCTCTCTCTCTCTCTCTCTCTCTCTATATATATATATATATATATATATATATATATATATATATATATATATATATATATATATATATATATATATAAATGGGGCAAGCAAATAACGCCCAATTATCATGTAGTTCATTCACATACGTGCAACATCGTAGTACTGAGTGGTAACGTAGTGAGAAAAAACGGCTTATAGATCATAACAACTCGGAGCCAGGAAGAAACAAGGTATTAAAGATCAATTACAATCATAACCACCACCATTATTACTACTAATATTAATAACACCAATACTAATGCTAATGCTAAGACTTCTACTACTATTTGTTGTCTATTGAAAAACATTCAAGAATATCATAGTAAAACTTATGAAGAAGTGCAGTTTTGTCATTATTTTAATGCATACCTGTTTGTTTTCTTATCAACATATGTGCAAGTTTGTTTAGTTTTGTGTTTGTAGTGTATGCTTGTTTATGTGTGTGTGTGTGTGTGTGTGTGTGTGTGTGTGTGTGTGTGTGTGTGTGTGTGTGTGTGTGTGTGTGTGTGTGTGTGTGTGTGTGTGTGTGTGTGTGTGTGTGTGTGTGTGTGTGTGTGTGTGTGTGTGTGTGTGTGTGTGTGTGTGTGTGTGTGTGTGTGTGTGTTTTGATGTAAAGTATCTTATACTTTTCCAATATTTTTAGCACTTAAGTGAAAATAACATAATTCTTTTCAACTTGATCTAAACAGACTTCTTATCGTTAAAATGTCAAGATACTCATAAATATTTCAAATTGAGGAGAAATTTGTCTAAGCGCAAAACAACGCTGGGGAAGAAACTGGAGAAGAATGAGATGGATGGGGGTGAAAATTTTCCAGCTAAAAAGAAACGCAGCAGAGGGTGAGAGGGATAGAGGTAGGAGAGGGGAGGGGGGTAGGCGTCTGGTAAGGGGTAATGGGCTAATCCATCTCCCTTCCCTTGCCGTCTGCACTCCTCCTGACCCCTCACCTTAACTCCCTTCCTTTCCTCCCTCCTTCCCTCCCTCTAGTTCTCAATCTCACCTCGCCACATTATTCCATATTCTCCTCAATTTTACCATTTCTCCCTTGACACACCTAAAAAAAAGAGAGAGAGAAAAAAAAGAAACATGTCCGATTTCTAAACTTTCAAGCTACCACCCTTTTAGCGCCACATTTCACCAGTCTCCTCCTTACTCCCCTTCAGTAATGATTCACAAGTCTTAAAGGTTGGCTCCCTCCTCATCTATTCAGGTAACCACAGTAATCTTCATCGACATCGACATTTAGGTGAGGAACGTACAAGGACCCACAGGTGTATAAGTTGGTATATACTTCTCCTCCTCCTCCTCCTCCTCCTCCTCCTCCTCCTCCTCCTTCACCACTGGCTCACAACTCTTCTCACACTCGCTCACAATCTCCAATACTCCATCCAGCAGACGTATAGCTTGCGGCTGATGACAGGTTCCCATGCAGAGGAGTGGTCCATGCGTTGCAAGGAGACGGAAATAGCATCCCTCAGCCTCAAGGGGATATTCTCTCACATTCTATACGTCTACGGATGACAGAGACTAGATTATGTTCCTTGCCGTGTGGTATGAAGGCTGGAAGTGCGTAACTCTAAAGGTGCAGACGCTAGCTTCTGTTTTTTATTTTTTATTTTTTTTCTGCAATTAATAGCCTACGGTTGTTTGTGTGGTGTTCATCATCCTCAGTGCCACTTGGTTTCACCCCAGGCTGCATCGTCAAAATTTTATTATCCTATATTTTCCTCGCGTAAGAGAGCTGCGTTATTTATGTATTCCACTTGCCTGCCTTTACCTAATCTGCTTAGGTGTATATTTCTCCATATTCTTAACCTCCTTCCCTAAGTTTTTTGTTGTTGTTTTTTTATATATTTTTTTAATTGATGTTTTTTTTTCGTGTTTGTATTTTGCTCAGATTTGTTCGTGTATATATTTTGCATAGTTCGTCATTTGTATCTTTTTTGTCGTTAGCATTTGCAATCCTTCACTGTGAATAGGTGATACGTGCGTGCGATGCATTTTTAAATTCACTTCCCTCCCTCGTCTGTGTGTATTATGTGTTTTTCATCCTTTATGTTTCATTCATGTATTTTACCGCGTCACTTCCATCTCCACAGTCTTCTTCCTCTTTACCCCCCCATCTCTCCTTCCCTTCCTCTTTCCCTCCTCCTCTCTCCCTTCCCTCACCTGCTGCTTCTAGCCTCGACACCTCTGACAGCCCATCGCAACTTCCCAGCGAGGCATCTTTCGTGGGCGTGTAAGATTTCATTAGAATGTGTCAACCCGCCTCTCCCGGGTGTAGGCAGCGAGGGAGGCAGTTGGATGTCCGTCCGCTGCCTCGCTTATGACAACATCCACACCAAAAGCAGGGGAAGTTTTGAGAGAGAGAGAGAGAGAGAGAGAGAGAGAGAGAGAGAGAGAGAGAGAGAGAGAGAGAGAGAGAGAGAGAGAGAATAAACCAGAAGAGGCGTTCCAAGGAGATAAAAAAGACGGCCAAGAGTGTCCGAGAACTGAGGATGCTGTCAAATATTTCGACGGTGTGGGAATTTAGCAAATTTAAGGTTATATGCTTTTCGTTCGTTTTCCGCACCACATCCTTCAGAGGAGAGGCGCCTCATACACCTGATACATTTACATGCTTCACCTAATTCTCTTCGCGTCAGATGCTACACGAGAAGATAAAAACTGAGCCTGTATATTTTTAACAAGATCTGCTCCTCGCCTCAAAAAAAAAAAAATCTAAATTACGTTTGGGATTATTTCATGGAAAGGAAACTGAAGGTAGTGGGAAGGTTTGCAAGAGACGAGGAAAGAGAGGAGCAGTAGTAGGCCAAAGAAAGGAGGAGAAAGGGATGTGGCGACGATGAAGAAAAGTGGAAGAAAATGTAACAAAGAGAAAACTAAAAAGAAGAAAAATACTGAACAGAATGACGTAGACAGCATCATTGAAAACCTGCGGGGAATGTTAACACGTAAGACACTGTTGCATTCAGAAGATAAATAACAAAAAATATAAATTAATAAATAAACTAAATATATTAGCGGAGGAACATCATCATTCATTTGTACGTACCTTAGGAAATGCAAATTGTACAATATAGAAACGAAAATTAAGAAGAAGTAACGAATGTAAACTGTAAGCTGACACTAATGTATTGTGGCAGACAAAAAAAAACAAACTTAAAAGACGGAGATGGAAGAAGGAAGGGAATGAGGAAGGGAGGGAGCGAGGGATGGAAGGAAGGGAGAGGAGTGAGGGATGGCGTGGAGGGAGGGATGGGGGGGCAAGGTGGAGGAAGGGAAGGCATGGAAAGAGGAAGGAAAAGCTTGGAAGAAACAAGAAAGTCCACCAACATACCGTGAGGGGTCTCGTCCATCAGGGTGGGACAACAGCTGCTCTGAGGCTCCTTGCTGCCCGCCCTTTGTGTGCCGCTACACGCCCACCATACGCCCGCCACGTCGCCGCCGCCCGCCACCGCCAGAGGGACACGCACCACAACCCTGCTGCCATCCTCCTCGCCACACACATAAGGTTCCTTAGGTATAGTTATGCATTTCATATCCTTGATGCTGTCTATTTCCTCTACACCATCTACAAGCTTCATGTAATACCCCCCCTTCTTCCCACCTTCAATTTACTACCGTCCACTACACTTTATTTCCCTACACCTCCCCGCCCTCTGCTTAACACAGTAATGCTTTCAGAAAAATAAGCGCCAAAACATACGTAAACATTAAAATGAACAACAAGAACACCATAAAATATTCCCCTCCCTCTCCCTTCCTTCCCCTTGTCTCCGTCTGCGTCTCCTCCGTGTGATCCATCCACTTAGAAGATGAGCTAAAAAGAGCCAGTGTCCACTCAGACTGGGGAAGGCGCGCGAGCTGTCAGGTGTCATGGAGGCGGAGGAGGAAGGATGATGGATGAAACTCCTCTGTCGCTACCCTCGCCTCTCTTCATCTCTCCTCGTCCCTCAGCTCCTCCTGCGCACTCTTCAGCTAAACTACCTCCCTCTCGTTACGTGGAATGTACTGACGCGGTGGCTAGAAAGGGGTAGGTGTTGTGTGGTGTATAGTAGTGATGGTGTGTGGGGTGTGGTAATATGTGGTGTGGAGTGGTGGTGGTGGTGTAGTAATGGTGTGGGTATGGTAGTGCTTCATTATGTATCGGTGTACACGCATACGTAAGCACATAAATGATCGACATGCACAGTGTATGGGAAATGTTATAGTTGTTTTATTCAATGCAGTTATGAAAGTTGTGCGCGTGTTTGTGCATGTGCTTTGTGTTTTTCAGTGTGTGTGTGTGTGTGTGTGTGTGTGTGTGTGTGTGTGTGTGTGTGTGTGTGTGTGTGTGTGTGTGTGTGTGTGTGTGTGTGTGTGTGTGTGTGTGTGTATTTGCCGTGTCTCATTAGTATTTCATGCACTCATATGCATACATTTTTGTGTACAGTGTGTGTGTAATAAAATGTTCCTGGATTTTTGAGCAAACACTGACAGCTTGTTACTGCAGGAAGTTGATATAGTAGAGTCACCGGTGCATGTCATGTGTATACCTGGGAATCAGAAAATGGGTGACGAGGGAGTGAAAGGGAGTAAGGAATGGGGAGAAAAGTGGAGTGCGAGAGTTATGAGGAGAAGGAAGGTGGGGATAAAGGAGTGAATGGAAGAGGTACTGAGGTATATAAGGTGTAGAGTGGTTGCTAAAATTCTGGTCACACCTTATACATCATCGGTCATCAATGCTTCACACACATCCATCACGCCCCTTGACGCTACTGCAGGTGCTCGCCATAAAGAAAAAAGAAAAGAGTGAGAGACGAAAGAAAGGTACAAAATATATTAGTCGTCCTTTGAGAATGAAGAAATAAAAAGCGCATCCTTTTGGCCTGCATGGGAATATTTAGCCAAACAACAGCCGCTCATCTTTTTCCTTATGCAAATACGGAAAGAAGCAGCATAGTAAGGGAGACATGCACACATATGCTCACGAAACTCTCCTTATCCGGTCTGAGTCTTCCAGCATGCATAGTGTTCCTTCTCAGCCTACACCTCCCCTTTCTCCTGCCTCTCCTCCCCTCTCCACAGCACCCATCTCCCCTCCCACCCGTCTCACCATCATTATGTAAATACTACGAAGCCTTCCCTTGTGTATCCCAGGACAATACACAAGACCGATATATCTGTTGGATTATGTGGCGACAGTGCGCGCTGCTGCTCCCTAAATCACCTCCTCGTCTCCTCCCCCAAGATGTTTCTGTGGCCAATTATGCAAATACATCCACGTTTGGAGTAAGCGAAGGGGGTTTAGCGCAGGCTGGATGGAATATTAAGTGATCGAGGTTTTTCCTATGATAATGTGATCATGAAATACTAGATATATTCCGGAGACATGTTTGATTTGTTAGTAATTACTGTGAGGCAGAGGGACGGTCATCTGTTGGGGTGATTCGTCGCTGTTGGGGAAGGAGGCATCGGACGGGGTGTGTTTTCAGGGGTAGTGTAGTGTAATGATGGGGTGAGCAGCTAGACATTCTTTTATAAAGGGCAGCGGCAAAGGCTCACTGCCTCCCGCTGACACTTAACACTTCACTTCTACGTCATTATGCCGTCAACCTTGTCGCGGGCTTCCAGGTGACATATAAAGCCAAAAAAGTCTTCTCCATTTTTTTCTCCTAATTTCACTCCTCGCATGCCAAGAGTGAATGAAAAAAAGAATAATAAAAAGGTCAGGGAGTTGATAAACGGCAAGCGCATCGTCGTGTTATAATTTCCATATTTAATGGCGTGCTAAATCCGCGGACCAGCTTTATTAGTAGCTTGGGGCACGAAGATAAAACGTGGCCAAGTTTTAACTGGTTCATTACGTGTGTTAAGGGGGAGGTGGGGAGGCAGGAGCGACAGGCAGGGCGGCCAGGCGAGGCGCTCTTCTGATCGCACAGTCGATGAAAAACTGATACTTTCCTTTTACTATCACGAGGAAGAAAGTGAGAATCCTTTTTGAGGCAGACGACGAAGGTGTAGTTATCGAGGGTGAAACTCAGTCCCCAAGGCTCCCTTCAGCCGGCCCAACGAGGGGACCTTTCCGCGCCTCACCATGCAAATGAAGGGAAAACGACGAAGAATTCTGGAAAGTCGGCGGCGAGCGTCTCCGGCTCCGCGGCCTGGCACTTGCCTTATCTGCGTTATTTACGGCGTTTAGCTATTCAGATTCCATTTGGCATTTCCACATTAAACTCCTGTTAATGAGGTCGTTGTAATCGTTATCAAGCGGGTGCAGAATCTGGTATCGGTAAAGAATTAGCTACATTTTGGTCAGGCAGCTAGTGATAAGGGCAGATTATGTCTTCCAGCGACGACCTCCTCCCGGCCCTCCCGCCACCTCCTCCCGCTCATAACAGCAGCAAGTGTCTGTGGCCAACACGACCACCCATTTGGGAAGCTTCCTGGCAAAGGGTGTATTTTGTTTTTTGTTTAGTTTTTTTTTCTTTTCTTTTCTAGTGTATTGGTTTATTTATTACACACATACACACACACACACACACACACACACACACACACACACACACACACACACACACACACACACACACATACACACACACACACATACACACACACACACACACACACACACACACACACACACACACACACACACACACACACACATACACACACACACACACACACACACACACACACACACACACACACACACACACACACACACACACACACACAGAGAAGAAGTACTAGTTTGTCTCCCTCACACCATCTCAGTGTGTGTGTGTGTGTGTGTGTGTGTGTGTGTGTGTGTGTGTGTGTGTGTGTGTGTGTGTGTGTGTGTGTGTGTGTGTGTGTCTCAGCATATAATAATGTCCCCGTTTTCTTTATCTCATTCAACTGTATCTTCGTCTTCGCTCGCCTCACTTCCTTCTTTGGGAATCGCATCGCCTCGTCACCCTCGCGTCTGCTTATCCAGCTGTCTGGCCATTCCGTCCTATCTATCGGAACGGCGCTGCGTCATCCCCCGCAGATAAAATACCACTTAGTAAAAATCGATGGAAAAAATTGGCTTTGTCTTATCTCCTGTGTGTGAGAGAGAGAGAGAGAGAGAGAGAGAGAGAGAGAGAGAGAGAGAGAGAGAGAGAGAGAGAGAGAGAGAGAGAGAGAGAGAGAGAGAGAGAGAGAGAACTAGAGCTGCACATTGCTTCTGTTGGAGTTTGTTAAGGTACACAACATCTTCCATACAGATGAATTACCAATAACTCGACCACCACTACAATCACCAATCACCTGCCCTCTAGTAACTGGGCACTTTGTTGACCGTCTTGACCTTATTTCGATAATGCTTCTTGGTTGAATTACAGATTTGCTTCTAATGGATGCAATATATATTAATTAAAACAACTTGCTAATATAGAAAATAAATGCAAGGAAAGTGTTGAGTATGTTAACGAGTTGTCTTAAAAGGTTTCTGGAGTGGTCAAATTAATTGCTTGGGTTAATAATTTCACCTGTTGTATTAATAAGTGGTTTTTACAATGCTCGTAAATATGTATACCTTCACATCTGTACTGCTGTTGTATATATATTTTTTAGTTAAATATTTACACTATCAATTTTTTTCTATCTCAATCACATACATGAATAATATTTTTTCCCCGAGTCAGCATCGCGTCCCCAGCAGGCAGAGGGTCACTTTCCTCTGCCTGTGTAGTGCGCCGTCTCCCTCCCAGCAGCGCCGCACCAGGAAGGACGACACCCACTTCTTGATCAAATAGAAACTCCATCCAGCCTCCTCCAAATTGCCTCCGACAGCCTCTTCCACGGCAATAGTGGCCATGTGTTCACCCCTCCCCTGAGACTCCTCCATACTGACCCCTCCTTTCCTCCTCTTCCTTCCATCCATTCCTCCAGGACTCCTATTCGTCTCCGTCCGCCTCTTTCAGCCTTTAATGTTTCTTTCACGTTGACCTTCCCAGCTTCACCTGTTCGTCTAACTTCAGCATGTAAAGTTTTTTTTTTTGTCTCTTATCTGGAATGTTAGTTTTTATTTTTATTTCTGTATATTTCATCGTGTTCTTTTAGTCTTTATTTTTACAACTCATGCCATGTTCCTTCTTTTTCTCTTTTTTTTCTCCTGCTATTTTCTCGTGTTTTTATAGTTAGTTTAAAAGTCTTGCTCTAGCATATTTAATTCTTCTTTTCATCAGTTTCGGTCTCCTTTAGTCTGTATGTTTTCATCTTTTATTAGTGTAAAACTCTCCCTCACATTGTCTTTACATCAAAAGTTTATTTTGGTTTTAACCTTTTCTTTTTTTCTTCCTCCAGTTTAAATTCTTCAAGATGGTATTCAGTCTTTCACCTTCATATTCTCTTTCCAAATTTCTCAACCCACACTCCTCATCTCAGACACGTTTATTATTATTGATCTAATGTTTAATGTCATAATTATAAAAAACAATGTATGAGGTCCACACTCTACGTAAATACCGTCCTTATAGAAGTTCAGAAATCTTGGTTTTGATAATATACTGCTGCCTTAAGCCTCATCTTCCCAGCGCCCCTTCTTAGTTCCTGTAATGGCGGCCGGAAGGTTAAACTGCCGTATTTCAAGATGTAACCTTAAAAGCACCGTATTTTTGAGGCCAGAGTCGAGGCTGCATTTACCCTTTGCAATTTTAAGAGGTCAGTCGAGAGCTGCTGCTGAGTAACATATGCCATAAACTTTCTCCACTGAGTTGCGGAATATTTTTGTAGTCTGTTTTGGGTCTGATTTACGTGATTGTGGAGGTGGTATATGCCGCGGGTGGAGGAGTAGAGGCGGTTGTAGTCTGTTTGTGCATAACTTTTCAAAACACGTCTTAGCTTATTTTTGAGGTACCGATTGTCCTGAAGTTTCGAAGCCTCGCCTGGACCTCCATCACATACTGTTTCTACTCTGTGATAAAAGCCGTCGCTGCCTCACACTACTTGGTCATAGCTTGCCTCGAGGCTTTGTATGTATTACTGAACGTTTGAAGAGCAGTTCAGTTTACAGTGCAAGTTATCTTTGACTTTTATGGCGTTGACTATTGATTTAACTAGTGTGGTAGTGGACGTCCTTGAGGTTTGAATTTGTAATCTGTGAAAAGGACATTACTGTTTGTGGAAGTCCATGCTCGTTTGGTACTCCAAGATGAAGTTCTGAATGTCCTTGGATGTCTAAGGCTCACCCGGCAGTCCTAACCCTCTACAGGCGACTCAGTGACTGCAAAACAAGGAATTTCCACCAACAATACATATACGTTAAGAAGCTTCTACTATATGACAACCGCCAGCTTATGTAAGTGGTTAAGCTACACAAGTTTCCGAATAGATAAAAAACAATCTTATATAGAGTTAGTTGTCTTCCCTTCCTGTTGCGATGGTTGATGTCGGAAGGAAAATCTAAGCTGCTACGTAAAGTAAGTCATATTTTCATCTCCTAAACAATATACTAGACTCGTATATACATCTTTCTCTCCTCTCACTGCACCCTCCGCTCCTCCTCACCCTACCGCCTTTATTCGCTGGGAGCGGCACCCCCAGACAATCTCGCCCATGTGCACTGCCTCTCTGGGGACCTCGCGAAATCTGCTCCTGGAGGAAACTTTATCGAAGCAATTTGTTTTCAAGATAGACCATTACAAATGACTGTCAAGGGACCTCATGTAGTTTTGCGGAGACAGACACGCCACTCGCTCTGACAGATTGTCTTCAGAGGTGAAAACAGGCTGGAGAGAGGCACGAATCTATCTTCCCTTGCCTTCTTTTATTTTTTTTGTCTTCAAGGGAGGAAGATAAAATGTGATGACTGAAGATGTTCGTGTGAGGGTGAAAAAAATTGGTTTAAAAATGTTTCAGTTAGTCACCAAGTCAAGTTTATCATGTGATTAGATATTTGTAATGTTTGATGCTTATGTATTAGTGTTTTACTTCGTGTTTCTTGAGTTTATTTGAAAGCGATGTTTAGGTTATTTAGTTTATTTCCTTTTTACATCTGTCTTCACGTTATCAATTTAAAAAGTTTCTTCGTTTTCTTTTAAGTTGTTCCGGATCAAAACTCCTCCCATATTTTCCACATTTCTCTTTGACTTATCACTCCCACAATTCAGCTTTATCATTGTTATCTCTCTCTCTCTCTCTCTCTCTCTCTCTCTCTCTCTCTCTCTCTCTCTCTCTCTCTCTCTCTCTCTCTCTCTCTCTCTCTCTCTCTCTCTCAGTCTATTAATACTTTTTCTTTCATTTCTTTCTTCTCTTAAAAATGTGAGTGTCCATGTCTCTTGTCCTTTTCTTCTTTATTCTAATCCTCTCTCCTTTCCACTTGACCCTCTCCCCTCCCGTCTCCTTCACTCTTCATCTCCATTCTCACCGCCCTCCCTCCCCCCTACTTCCTTCCTCCCTTCCTCACTCTCACCTCCTCTCCCCTTCATCATCTCGACGCTCTCCTTTTATCATCCGACAAATCTGAGCAGCGAGCGACTTGTTACCGCCGCCACTGTGACGCTCCGAGGGGCCGCGCGCCGCCCGTCACCCACCTCGTGCTGGGGCCATCAATCCCGCCCCCGCCCGCCCGCCCGCCTGCCCGCCCGTACGCTCCCCCAGATCCTTGGGGCTCAATGCTGGGATTGTACAAGCTGAAGAGACCCCGGGGTGTGCCCAGGGACACAGAAATGCAGGAATATGAGGAGTTGCTCCGTTGCTGGTCCGCGACGGTGTGCGTGTGATTTTTTAAGATTATTCCCTCGCATTTGGTTATTTTCCCTTGAAGGGCCATTTTGTTTTTGTGTCAATGATCGGGCGAGGATCGATGGCGGAGGCAGTCATGGAAAAGAAGGTGATAATATGTTTGTCTCTGTTTTGTTACCTGGTCCACCATATATCCTGAGCCGAGGAGGGAGTTGACAGTCAGGTTGCGATGGTCATCTGTCGTGTGGTGGAGCGAGGCCGAGGCGTCCTCGCTCTCTCCCCTGCGACAGTTATTTATTGTTGTCCCCGGCCACTTGCGCTTAACGGGCTCACAAATGGTCCGCGGAGTATATTTCTTCTTCGTCCCGGATATCGATATTGAGCTACGTAATGACAGTTTTAAGAGGTTAGACCCCTTCCCTCAAACACATCATAATATATATATATATATATATATATATATATATATATATATATATATATATATATATATATATATATATATATACAAAGAGAGAGATAAAGCTAGATAGATAGATAAGTCATTACAAAGTCCACTGCTCAACAAAGGCTTCCCACAACTTTTCATGAGTCACAATGCTGTCCTAATCTTTGCCGAGATCTGCCTTCAAACTTTTCCGTGTCATATCTTCGCCTTTTGTGTGGCCTCTCACTACGCTTATTGTATTGGTGTACAGACAACCAGCCTTGTGTTTCTTATGTTATGTGTTCTTCTGTCCTTATGTCCTGCTCATCTTTATTTCTTTTTAATTATTTTCATGTGTTTACTTTTGAGTTGCTTGGTTACTGGTATGGATATTTTTCAATCTCTTAATATGATTCAGACACTAACCTTTACAATGGTCTTTTTTTGAATCCATAAGATATATATATATTAAATAGGTACGTGTTGTTCAAGGACAACCTCTGAGTGTGTCTACTCTCTAAATGCTTCACATCATGTTCTAATTTTCATGTTATTCACCTCGTTTTAGTTTCTGAGCAAATTAATTATATTCATCAACTTCCTCAAAAATTCTACGTTCATAGTTAATAATGATGTTTTGTGCTTTAGTTTTGAACATTTGTTTTTAAAATCAGTGATTATTTATTGCATCTCATCTATGATTTCTGAGATTGAAATGATATCTACAAATCATAGTGTCTTAACATTTTTCATCTATGTTCTTAATCCTTTTGTTTTCAAATGAACTTTTTGAAGCTGATTTCAAAATAGTTTCGTAAATAATTGGGTAATCTGAAACCTTGTTGAAGGAGATGGTGATGTAGTTTGTTTTTAAATGAATGTGTTGTATTACATTATGTGCATGTGTAAATATGTAGTAATGAAATGTTATATATCACTCAATATAACACGAAATGATGCAATGATACAGTACTGTAAATATAGATCAACAATTACGAGTCTTAACTTCGTCTACAGTCTAAAAAAGAGGAAGGAAAGAGGAAAGAAAAAATGGAAAACAATGGTGCTCATCTCAGCACATATTAAGCAGACTGAGAGCTATAAACCCCGGCCGCAGCATCCACGAGTACCTCCCTTCACAGCACACTTCACAGCATCATAGCCTTCCCCTCCTCACCCTCACCATCACCCTCACCCTGTCGCCACGTCATCCCTTCTTTCCTCACATCCTTCACCTTACTCTCACATCCCCTCAGCCTCACAGTACGCACATCTCCCTCTACAACGCCTACATCATAACCCATCCAGTACAGCTTTCCCCTCGCGTCCCAGCATCCTTCCCCCGGCTGTGGCTATGGGTAAAAGTGACATAATGGGGAGGCATGGGTCTGCTCACTCTCTCGCCACATACATATCGAATTATAGCGGCTTACTGAGAATATGTCATGAATTGCAGATCAGCAAGGAAAGCCATGGATCATTTAGGCAACGATTTGGCTCAGTTTATTGTCGGTTTATTCATGAGAGGACGGAGAATGAGGAGGAAGAGAGGGAGGAGGTTGAAAAATTGGAGAAGGAAGAGAAGGGTAGGAGAAAATGGAAGAATATGAAGGGGAAAAATGAGGTTCAGTGTTGGGTTGAGGGAGAACGTAGCTTTTTCTGGCAGGAACAAGGGCTATGTGTGCACCGAAGAAGATTGAGTCTGTTAGAAATTCATAAAAAGGTAAATATTTAATCTCGTTGTAATAGAGGATGAAAGGAAAATGGAGATAAAATGACAATTATGCATTCCGTTCCAGTTAATTTTCTTGTGTATTTATTTGTTTATTTATTCATTCATTTATTTATTCATTTATTCATTTATTTCGTCTTCGTCTCATCAGCATTCTTATCCGACCTCATGGAAGTCCTTTCAAGTTGCACGAAAACTTGTGTTATTTTAAGATTCTGGTGAAAACATCATGTAAATATAATCATTCTGTATATAATCCTCATCTCCCTCTTGTTGTTGGTTTGTTTCTCCACTTTTGTATACTTGCCAATCATTTTATTTCCTCGTTTAACCATTCTTTCTTTATTTGTTTTCTTGCTATATAATTGGATTTATTTTTAGTCATTTTCATCATCTTCATCATCATTATCTCTCTCTCTCTCTCTCTCTCTCTCTCTCTCTCTCTCTCTCTCTCTCTCTCTCTCTCTCTCTCTTTTTCTGACTTTTTCTCGCCTCAAAATCACTCTTTCCCCTTTCTTCCCTTCGCCACAGCCTTGCCTTGTCCTCTAACTCAACCCTATCTTCTCTTGAGCCTCTCCTCTACTAACTCCTTTGC
>JAXIVD010004093.1:0-12500 GCA_036785275.1 Cancer borealis | reverse complement strand
CCCGTGTAGCATCCTCTCCCCCTCCCGCCCTCATTCTCCTTCGCCGTTCATGCTGTATTTCTGGGTTTATTTACGGGTGTGGAGGTGAATATCATTGGTGGGGTGAAGCCAGGAGGAAGGTGGGTGAAGTAGATAACCGCAGAGGCATCGTGGGATTACTTAGGTTGCCGAGATGGTGTAAATCACAGCTCTCTCTCCCTCCCCTCTTTCCTGCCGTCCTCCAAGACACTGTGTGCCCCACGCTTGGCCGAGCCCTGTAATCTGTGAGGCATGGTTGGTCTCCAGGGTGGTCCGCCTTTCACACAGAATGGTGATGTAAAAAAAGAAAGAAAGAAGGAACACAATTGCAGACGTGTCCAGAGAGGAGAAGGTTAAGTGTGTCGGCAGGAGTAGGAATAAACGAAAATGACAAGGGAAATGTTGATATGTACTACGGCTTTGGTAGAGTTGAAAATAGACCTAACAAATAAATATTTAAAATGAAGGAATAAATAATCCCTGGTTTGGATTTTTTCGGGGGTGTGGGGAGAATGATCTTTTTTTCCCACCACCAGAGGGATCTTGAGGAGCACTATCGAGGCTGGCGGGTACTTATGAACCTTCCTCCCGCCGTTATCATGAGCCCCGGGTGAGCTAGCCCATTGTTACCGCCCTTCCACACACAGGAATGGGCTCCAGCAGAGAGTTTCTGTCCCTCAAGGAGGCATTATGAATTCAATGAAGGTTTTAGAGGATCATAATCCCGCACGAGCAGATTACTAGCGGTATATAGATCTGCCATAAAAACCTGCTGCTGATGACGCTGCGAGTTTTGATGCGCTGCGAGTCGTGGCCTGAAAGTTATTGACCCACACACACCCACACCTTTTTTCACCGGCATATTTTTGTTATAAACACATTAGTATTCAATATATTTCCCAGATCCTTTCATTTATGGTCTGTTGGAGAGGAAAGGGAAAAAAAGTAAAAAGCCAATGGACCACTACCTAGGCCTCCACCATCACCACCACCATTACTACCACACAACCACCACCCACACCCCACCAACACCACCATTGTTACCACACAACCACCACCCACACCCCACCACCACCACCACTAAGGGCTCACAAGAGGAACAGCTGTCGAGTATAATACAAAACCGATTGCATATTGTTGCTAAATTACGGATAGGATAATAAAAATGGCTTAACACTCCACTTTGTTGGTGTTTGTCGTTGAGCCATTTGGACTAACAAGAGAGCCTTTTTTTATGCCGACACGACACAAATCCTGCGGCCGCGATTCCAGCTGTCCTGAAGCTGGAAAAACACTTCAGAATTAAATCTGCTTTTACACACCGAGAGAACACGGATCGCGGTTTAGTGTGGCCGGTGAAGCTCGGTAATGGAGGTGTTCCCACAGGTGTTGACGGCAGCATGGCCAGTATGTCCTTCCCTCCCACTTCACAGCAATCCGAAAACATTTTTATGGCATTCTAGGCTTCACTCTAACCTTTCACAACCTCCCCCCCCACCCCGTCCCCCAAAGTCCTTCACGCCCCTAACTCTTCACGCTGGCCTCGCTGCTGCCACTGTGCCAAACGGGGACTCTTCTGGACCGTGACAACTGACATGCCTTGACGAGTGTGTGTCAAGGCACCACCACCACCACCACCACCACCACCACCACCACCACCACCACCACCACCACCACAACCACTGGATGGTAAATATAGTGACCTTCTATTCTATCTGAGCTTCGTTGCCAGAATATAGTTTTTTATTGTGATGCTACATGACCACCATCACCACCATCACCACTCCCGCTGTCTGGTATATCATTCTCACCATTACTTTCACTGCCGTCACTATCCCCTCACTCACTGTTACCATACACCATACATCATCACAGCCATTTTAACCACTTTCATCGTTACCTATGATAATGGTAACAAATACGACAAAATAACAAGAGCACTACCAATGATAATGATTAAGCTACTACAATTATTGCTACTAATAATAAGGATAATAATGATGACAATGTTAATAAGTATAATGATAGTAACTTATATAAATTTGCCATCAACGTAAGACAAGAAGGAAAACAAAAGCAATTCATTAGTAAACAACAAAACGAAAATGGAAAATAAGAAGTAATAAAATAAGGAAATAGAGAAGAAAACGTAGATTTTTTTCTTGCTATTTTGTAAACATAAATAATCTAGCAGAAGGGATTCATTAGTTTTCAGTCTCGTTTCTTTTTAGTCGCCTTGACCACTCACAAAGGATATGGTGACCTTGTACTGTGAGTCTCAGGAGAAAATTATAACACAATAAGAGGACACTACTACTACTACTACTACTACTACTACTACTACTACTAATAATAATAATAATAATAATAATAATAATAATAATAATAATAATAATACTATTACTATTACTATTACTACTACTACTACTACTACTACTACTACTACTACTACTACTACTACTACTACTACTATTACTATTACTATTACTACTTCTACTACTACTACTACTACTACTACTACTACTACTACTACTACTACTACTACTACTACTACTACTACTACTATAACTACTATTACTACTTCTACTACTTTTACTATTACTACTACTACTACTACAACTACTACTACTGCACAAACAAAATGGACAAAAAAATACAATTGCAATCACTAGCATCACAACCATCACCATAACAACAACAATCACAACAACAACAATCACAACAACAACAATCACAACAACAGCAATCACAACAACAACAATCACAACAAGAACAATCACAACAACAACAATCACAACAACAACAATCACAACAACAACAACAACCACCACACCTCCACCACCGCCAGACGCAAGGGCTTTGTCGGTTGGTGTAGCCAAACGGAACGATTCAATAATTGCGGAGCGCGGGTTTATGGCCGCATGACCGGTCTTTTGCCGTATTTGTGGAGTCAATCCCGAAATATTGGGTTGTTTTTGATTGTGTGCGCGTGTACCTCCGGCTCAGCTCGGATCGTATGATGGAATTTTCCACTCAGGTTAATCTCTAGTAAATAACTGAAGCTAACTGATTGCTACGGAGATTAAAGGTGAATGAATATGTTTGACAGTCTCTTCCTTTTGCATATACATCACGGGTAGGTTGGAGGGACTCTTGGCCTCACACCTCATGACTCGGTGATAGTTGTTTCCATCACGTTGATGCCTTGGCAGGACAAAGGAACAGGACACTAACAACCTGGAAGACAAGCGTCAGAATCATCAGTATTTTATCATGACTATAATTTCATTTTTTGTTTAGCTCTGTAATTCTTTTTACTTTTAGTGCATGAATGACATTTAGGTCCGTTGTTGTGCACTGTTACTTTATGCTATGATGTAATTAAAACAACCTTATTGAATAATATTACAAAAAAGTATGAAGACTGGAGCTTCTTCGTGCTGCGTTGGCTGTGAATGACACACACAATGTACAATGTGTTCTAATCGTACAACAGAATGTGATTAAAGATAACTTGACAGGCCTCGTAATTGTCATCATGAGGAATAAAGGCAATTATAGTTTGCAATTTTGTTTTAGTTGCTAAGTGAGGAACAGCAATGTGCCTGTGGACAACACGAAAGAAAGTAACCGGTTTTTTTTTATCAGAGGAGTTGATTTATGATTAAAATTTCTCTAATATATACTTCTTCCTTTAAATTGCTTTAACTTTTCAGAATAAGCAATTTTTGCCATTCCCTTTGCTGATAATCATGTGTGGGCCTGTTGATGGGGCAGCTGTGTTATTGTGTTTATATACATACAATCTTTTGGGTGAAGCCTTCCTGGGCTGACCAAACAACCTGCCAACACAAACTTTTCATTGGTGTAACTGACCGCAGACAAGTGCAGGAATCCGAACACTCATGCACCCCTGCCCCCTATAGGAGGCAGGGTGTGTGTATATATGTGTGTGTGTGTGTGTGTGTGTGTATGTGTGTGTGTGTGTGTGTGTGTGTGTGTGTGTGTGTGTGTGTGTGTGTGTGTGTGTTATAACACACACACACGCACACACACACACACACACACACACACACACACACACACACACACACATACACACACACACACACACACACACACACACACACACACACACACACGCACACACACACACACACACACACACACACACACACACACACGAAAAAAAAAGCGTATAAAGGATGCTCCTAGCAAGCATATATATGACTTTTCCAAAGGCAGCGGGCGCTCACAGCGGAAGGCTGACTGACATATCTACTCAGCTTGCTGTGAGAGCCGTTGGTAAACGTGTGCTGTGTCACACGGTCTCTTGAGGATCAATGGGATGAATAAATAACGACGGCTGCCTCATTAAGGTGTCACAACAGATCTGAATAAGAAAGACGTCCTGGTGGAGGCACGTCTAGACCCACGCCCTTCCTGATGGTGATTGGCGCCTCCTTTACATACTCGCATCTGTACTGCTGCCTTGCCTCCTGCGAACACACACGACACTTTGAATGTACTTTAATTGGAATCGTGAAGAGGTTGTGAGAGACACAACATACAAACATAGGCTTGTATTATATGATTGGCAGTATATATATATATATATATATATATATATATATATATATATATATATATATATATATATATATATATATATATATATACATATAAAGAAGAGGCTTTTAGTGTGGTATCCTGCATTCCCTCCCTCGTCCCGCATGAGATTAATGCCGCCCCAAAGCTGGTTGTGCACTCGGCGGGCTTTGAAGGCCACAAATGCTTGCAGTGGCCTGGAGGGCGGCGCGGCGGCGGGAGTGGCGCTTGTGGATGGCCAGGGGATTAACGAGAGTTGGGAAATATTTGACACGATTCTGGTTCTTACCCGAGCCAGTAATGGAGGGCGTGGTGTTGTTGTTATTGATGCTGCTCTCAGGGTGTTGTGTATGATGTTTTGGTTGTCACTGATGGTGTGAGCGGTGTTGTGGTGTTTGCCTGGTAAATATTTGTGTTTTGAACCTTGGCGTGAAAACATCACAACACACACACACACACACACACACACACACACACACACACACACACACACACACACACACACACACACACACACACACACACACACACACATAAGCACACACAAACACACCTCACCCTCACCGTCTACCCTCCCTCCCTCACACCCTCCGTCACACCCTCCCTCCCTTACCCCCTCCCTCACACCCCCCATCCCTCCCTCACACCCTCCGTCCTACCCTCCCTCCCTTTCTCCCTACCACAGTTTGTCTCATCCGAGGTTCCAATTTACATAGCAACGCCTGGAGTCGTTCCTCCATAAACTCCGCTGTGAAATCCGCGAATCTCATCAGGACTGTAATATGAGTGTGGGATCAGCAAGGCTCAGCGGCCCTCATATGGCACGTTTCCCAGATCTCGGAGCCGCCTCATGTCAACAGACGAGAGGGCTGGGAGTGAGTAAGGGAGTGAGCAAGTGAGCGTGTGAGAGTGGCAGACAGCAGCAGCGGGCGTGGAAGAAGGGACACTGAAGGCAGGGAAGGAGGAGGAAGGAGAAATGGATGATGTGGGAAGCTGGAGGTGTAAAGGAAGGAAAGGAGGGGAAGGAAAAAACGGTGAACGGAGTAAGGAAAGCGAAAAGGAGAGAGGAAAAGGAGAAGGAATGATGGTATGAAGAAATAACATAAGGATATATAGGTGAAAGAGAGAGAGAGAGAGAGAGAGAGAGAGAGAGAGAGAGAGAGAGAGAGAGAGAGAGAGAGAGAGAGAGAGAGAGAGAGAGAGAGAGAGAGAGTAAAATGTGGAAATGTGAGTAAAAGAATGGAGGGCGGAAAGGGAAAATAAGAGTGTAGTAGCGGAAAGGAAACATACCATATAGGAAATGGAGAGAGAAAATGAAAACAAAAATAAAAGGAGGAAAGAAAGAACGTAGAATAATTTTAATATTCTCGTGTTGCTTTTAGATTGATTTATTTCGTTATTTTATTTATTCATTTATCTTTCGATCTATCCATCTACCTATCTATCTATCAGTCTATTTATCTACTTATCTATATATCTATCTATCCATCCTTCTATCTACTTAGCTAACTATCTATTCATCTTTCTTCCTCTCTATTATTTTGTTCTCCATAAAATAACTGACATTTTATAAGTACCACCACCACCACCACCACCACCACCACCACCACCACCACCACCACCACCACTACCACTACCACCACCATCACTACCATCACCACCACCACCACCACCAACAACAACAACAACAACAACAACAACAACATCACCAACAATGGTTATCATGGTTGGGTGTCTTTCCTCTACCATACACAACCATAATAACAACAACTACTGCTATATACCATTACCCATAAAACTCCATATATCCTATTTATAATGTTTTCTCTTCTTTTCTTGTATCAGCAGTATTAGTATTAGTATTAGTAGTAATATGTATGTATGTATGTATGTATCTATGTATGTATGTATGTAATGAATGTATGTATATGTTATTTTTTGTTGTTTCATAAGAGTAATTACACATAAACAGTTTATAAGAAATATTATCCTCAATAGAAATCATTGTTTTAATTATACTGATCACCAGATTAATTGCCTCGTCAGACTAGTTAAGTAACACTTCTAAGACCAATGTTCTCTCTTCTTCCTTTCTAGTAATGCTGTTGAGAGGCGCCATCTAATTGAAGTGATCGTAGATAGAGGGACAGACGCCATACGCACCTAACACTCACCTCAACGTACTTACCACATCGTCGCAACAACCACGAAAATGACATCCCTAAGGTGGGGGAGAATAGATGGAGTCACACATGTAATCCTTAGTAAGATGTTTATGTTTGTCAGGGGAAAAAGAAATATTATAGCCAGTAATAGTGTGCGAGTTTATATCGATGTGCGGGACTGTAGTCGTTATAATGTGATGAAAAGATCGGCTCACACATTATACTTGTGTATGATTAAGAATGACTTCATAATGTGTATTAAATATGTTTTGTTTTACGTAGTTAAATCAATCAACATGTTTTACATATATTTCAGAATAATTATTGGTGTACAGCGTGCTTACAATAGTTCCCCTTATGACTGGCAAAGAAAATCGTTCAAGTTTGTAAACAGAGAACGGGTACAGATGTGCAACTTTCGTAGACCAATGCAGTGAAATATTCTAGATATATTATAAACTACTCTGACTATTAAGGATGATTTATATTATTTATATTTTTTATAAATAAGTCATGTACATATTAGTTTATGATGAGATAATATGCAGAACGCTTTTCCATTGTATCGATAATGATGGAATCTGTAATTGGACCAAGGACATTTGTAGTTGTTGCAACAAGTTAAAAAGAAAGGAAAATTAAAGTAATGTCACTGTCCTTTGACTCTCAGTACACTTCAATACAATCAGAAGAAGGTTTGCATCAGATCTGATGCAAACCTTCTTCACCTGCGTCTTAACTATGAAGCCTCGAGGCTTCATGGTTAAGACGCAGGTGGACGGAAGCACACACCGAAGAGAGGAAAGCTCCACTGAATGACCTCATAAAATCACGCATGTATCAGACTAGTCCTGCTTCAGCCTTGCCTTTGTGAGCCATAACAACATCTAACTCACCTACATTGCTAGTGGGAACGACTGGAGCTAAGAATCACCAGGATACACGCTGCTCATGACACCCAGACACTATCGGACCAAGAAAGCTTCATAAAACGGTGCGAAAAACTGTATTTCTATTTTTCATCGTTAATTAGAAAAAGAAAAATAACTGAAGAACATAACACCTAGTTTTGCTGGCCGACTGCTGGTCATTTAGAAGGAATTATAGAAAACCATGCTTTATATACAATAATCTAACCTAATACCTAAAATATTTCATAAATTTAATTCAAGACAGAGATGGAGAGTATAGGAGAGTAAGCAGAGATGTTATAGTATAGAAGTAGAGGAGAATAACACAAAGTTTACTCTCCCACGATACAGTAAGTAAAGGTTAGTTAAGTCCCTCCGGCACGGTGCTCTGTGTGTGATCAGTAGCTGTGTCCTTAGCAACTGTTGTCGTGGCTACCGTTGTCAGGACGCCGACGCCGCAGTACCAGAACACCACCTCCACCCACCACCACCAGGAGGATAATCAGCCTTCACCTACGACTTACACAGCCTCGCATCAGCCTCGCCCAACGCACTCACCTTCCTACTGATGTCTGCGTAGCGACGTTCAGCGAGCAGGTGTGTGCGACAGCTTAGGAGTGATTTGATGCTGCGTCACCTGGCCTGGCCGTGTTGACCTGGTGCATTAGTAATGAATGGAGGGTGCCTGGTGTGTGTGCCTTGCTTATTACCTGTGCAGGGTCAACGAGCAGGGGATGGGTTTTTTTATGCTTATGTTTGGCCTCGAGATTTTTGATGTCAGGTTTTTTTTATTTTGTATTATCGTCATTTTTTTACATTCTTCTTCTTTTCCTTCTTCTTCATCTTCTTGTTCCTGTTCCTTTTCTTGTTCTTGTTGTTCTTCTTTTTCTACTAATACCATTACGTATGATGATGATGATGATAATAATAATAATAATAATAATAATAATGATAATAATAATAATAATAATAATAATAATGATAATAATAATAATGAAAATAATAACGCTAATAATAATGATAATAATGAAAATCAATGTAGCTTTGAAACATACATCAAACGTACACGAAAAAATAAACACAACTCACTAATACATAATATCTTTTTTTTTCTTCAAGTGAACCCTTACCACTTGTCATACAAACTCATAAACAAGATAATAATAGAAACACGGAGAAATATGTAATAAAACGTCATCACAGCCAGCATGAAGCACCATTATTAACACACCACCACACCGGGACACCCACAGTAACACCACCACCTATCACAACCCTTAATTAACACCTCTGCAGCGTGGTACTCGCAGCCACACACACATGCATTAAAGCAACGCATGTGTTTGTAACGCTCCACAAACACGGTCCTGTAAATGATAACGTATATATTCAGAACGCAATCACACACGGTATTCCAGAGTGACACAACGAGGCAACATCAAAAATCATTAACACAACAAAAAACAAATGAACCTCGATATGCAGCATCCCCCGCCATTGTTACCATGTCAGGTGTTACTACCAAGCCTTCATATCATGTTTTCATAAAAGTGTGTGTGTGTTGTGTAACTTTAAAGTGACAGCAATTGTGTGTAAAGAAAATTACGAACAATGATTGTGTTGACGTAATGTTTTTTTTTCAAGAATGTTACTGACAGTTGTGATTTTTGAGAGGTAAATTAAGGAATACATGAAAGGAAAAGGAAATTAATAACAATGACACTCTTGTTAACAATATTCATGAGTAGGCAAAAATATTTAGTTCAACAACGCATATACACATATTTTTTTGGAAACAGTATACATGTAGTAACTGAGAAATGCATACCATAGTTAGCTTACAAAACTTCATGAGAACACAATGATAATAAATAGCAGTGTTGAGCAGAAACATAACTACATTTACTGCATTAAGATGTATTGATTAGACACACCAACTCACTCTTCCTCCTTTCGGTGTTCACAACCAAACTTCAAAGGGAGGGAAATTAATGTGGCTGTATTGAAGTAATAACATTATTATAATCCATCAGCCACACACAACCTAACCCCCTCTCTCTCTCTCTCTCTCTCTCTCTCTCTCTCTCTCTCTCTCTCTCTCTCTCTCTCTCTCTCTCTCTCTCTCTCTCTCTCTCTCTCTCTCTCTCTCTCTCTCTCTCTCTCTCTCTCTCTCTCTCTCTCTCTCTCTCTCTCTCTCCAGCTTAATTGATCCATTAGTGTAATTATATACCCACTTGTATATTTTCAGTCTCTGACACGCACATTATATGGATATAGTGCAGTGGTACAGGAGAGACAATTCAAGTCACAAAGTAAAACAAAACTTCCCGCATCATCACCACCTTAGGAACACTCGTGGTAAGTGTTGGTGACATGAATGGAACACAAGATAACATTGTTCTCTCACACATCCAGGTCAACACAACCCAACTTATCGGCTCCAAGGTAAACATCAAAACATCTACCATCGAACTTGATATAAGAAGTTGATCCAAGTTTGCAGCCGTCAAGATACTGAGGCGGCAGGACGCAGTGGGGGAGGAGTGGTCGTGGAGGGGCGGCAGGCTGGGTGACCTTCAGAGTCAGCGCGCCATGTCGGTGTTCCGGCAAGAAAGTCTTTCGGAGGAAGTCAACCGGGAGAGTGTCACCCTCACCACTGTGGCCGGAGGTAGCGTGGCACTCCAGTTCAAGGCAGCCATTTCATCCGCTTCATCCTCATCCACGCAGACTACCAGCGAGACGGTTGTGCAGCGCATGGTGGGTGAGTGAGTGGTTAGACAGGACAGTGACGGGGTTATAGGCTGCTGCAGGTAAGGACATCACGCTTTA
Source organism: Cancer borealis (assembly GCA_036785275.1). Taxonomy (NCBI): domain Eukaryota; kingdom Metazoa; phylum Arthropoda; class Malacostraca; order Decapoda; family Cancridae; genus Cancer; species Cancer borealis. The sequence continues at coordinate 1,969 of JAXIVD010004093.1, read as the reverse complement.
CAGAGCCTTAACGTAGTGAGGGAAGGTAAGGCCATCACACACACCATGGGGCAAAGGATGAATATAAATGTTACTAAACATGATGAAAATTCTGTTGTGGTCGCAAAGCATCATTGACCAGCTAACTGAGTGCCTCTTTGGGACAGGCATGGGCGCGCAGACCCCTGGGAACGGAGGAGGCATGGTGTGCGCCCCCTGTGAGAACGTGACCCAATCCCTCCACCCTTCAACCCCCTGCCCTTCCTCCATGGCTGGCCACGCCCACACCTACACCACTCCCACCCCCGCCAACCTCACCTTTGCGCCAACCCCTGACTGGGCGCTTACCGAACACCTCGACTTTAAGGTAAGACTGTGTTGTGGATATTATATGTATATTTATTTTCATACCTATTTATATATTTATTTGTTATTGCCATCTCTGTATGGGTGTAAGTAGATAGATAGCTTAATTGACCTAGATAGATAGAAAGATAGACTAATAGATAGATAGATAAATAGGTAGATTGAAATATAGATTGTTTGAAAAGTAAATAAGTACATAAACAATCTAGATAAAGGAAAAAAAACACAGCTGAAGGCAAACACCAAGCCTGATGACATAATCTTTAGTAACATTAGTCCTTGGTAACATTAACATTCTAACTTGCCTCATCTTCCTTATCCGGCGCTGGTTCTGGTCTGGTTCTTGGGTGTGTGCAGGACAACACAACGGGCCTCGAGGGGGACTTAGCAAGGAAGGACCAGCTGATCGAGGAGCTCATTAAAATGCACCCAAGCCACGGCCTCAACAAGGTGAGAGAGAGAGAGAGAGAGAGAGAGAGAGAGAGAGAGAGAGAGAGAGAGAGAGAGAGAGAGAGAGAGAGAGAGAGAGAGAGAGAGAGAGAGAGAGAGAGAGAGAGAGAGAGTTAATTTTTTTCCCCGTCTGTGTCTCCAGTCTCCAGTTTTTCCATATTGTGCCTGTGTGTGTATTTATGAAGACTCGTTCTCCCACAGGTGGCCTTCGTACCATCAAGGCCAAGACAGTAACATTGATTTGGTTTATAAGCGAAACTTTGAGTCGTCATGCACCAAACGGACATTGCAATATTCCTAATTAATAATTCATTGAACCACTAAGAAAAGGATTGAATCTGTAAATTGTTGTAAGTATCCTAAACGGAGTAAAATTAAGTATATCTTTAGGGAATCACACGATTATCTTCTCCCTTAATACTATACATTATTGGACTTAAGTGGCATCAATGTGCTATATACATACATGGTGAATGTTTCTTAGTGAGTAGGTGTTCAACTGGTGATTCGTAAAAAGGAAAGTTCAATAGTGAAAATATAGAAGAGAAGTGAATGCAGGTTATTATATTTTTACCTTCAACACATAAACTACCGGTAGGGAAGCAAGGCGCAGGAAGGAAATGTGGTACTGAAAAAATTACGAACCATAAAGTTTTCCAGCTGTTGTTTCCACCTAGGGAGAGTTGAGCGGAGCCTGATTTTCACTGGCAATATCCACTCGAAACACAGACAAGAGGTTTCATTTTTTTTTTTTTTTTCTCAGCTTGTGCGTGTCTCTCGTGAAAAGATGCCATGTTTGTAATGGTGTCCTAGATTTTTTATTTGCTCACATGGGAAACAAGTCTTGCAATACAGGAAAACACGCGCGACAAACAACAAGAATAGTGTGAAACAATTGTGTAAAGTTTGCAAAATCAAGTTAACATCAATTAATTAAGAGAACTAAAGAAACTCAAGTGTCTTCACAATGGAAGGACAAAATATAGACAGATAAATAAGCAGACAGAATTCCTATTAAATTAGTGTGTATATAGAAATTTTAAGAACACTCCACTAGAAATACAACATTGATACTTATATATCTCATTATTTGAATCTATAATATCATAAGATGTATTAATAGCAACGACACGACTCGAAGCAGACAATGATTAAAAAGAAATACAAAGAATAC
>JAXIVD010004092.1:0-38913 GCA_036785275.1 Cancer borealis | reverse complement strand
GTATGGCGATGAGAGGGATATTTTTATACTTACCCCTAACCCTTTTAATGTAAAGAAAAAAAAACTCTCTATATATATGCCTATGTATTTCCATGAGTATCGTGAATTCAACAATCCATCAAGAATCAAGTGAATATTATCATTATCACTTAGTTTCAAAGTACGCGCTTAATATAGACGGACATTTCACATTTTCATGTTTTCATAAAGTTAGTACTAGCGTATGACAAAAATGGACTATAACAAGCTCCCAACTTATTAAACAAAACTATTAATATATTTTTGTGGCGAGTAATCTATATAGTGACGCAATGGCACCGAATCCTCCAAGAATCAGCTGTTCCTTCCTTAGCTTGAGGCAGTGTGAGGTGTGCGGCGTGAATGACTGTGATTTATTAGCGCCTCATTATATCATACCACCATTATCCTTCCCAGCTTCCCAACACTTATGGCCAAGGCGTGAAGAAAAACGCAAACCCTTCCCTATAGTGAAGAAATGTGTTAATCAATGCAGGTGAGTTTCCGATCCAATGGTGACCAGGTGATACTGGCTGGACCTTATCTCAAAAGACTGTGAGTTCATATATTTTTTGCCAAACTATTGTTGTGATTTTATGGGAATTGACGTTAAATTTGCAGGTATTTATTTTAATACGTACTGTTGGCATTGTCTTACTCCACCAGCGTCTTGAGTGTTTCATTTATGTTAGGTTAAGTTTGATTTGGACAGGTGACGGGCTGACCCCCTTGATATAGTGATGCTGCCAAGGACGTCTGCCTCCCACCTCCTTCCTCGCCTCGTTAAGGTACGAATGAGGAATAAATTTTTTTTTTTTTTTAAACTATGCCCACCAAGTGTTAATCCATTTATTTTGTTAAGGAAATATTTACCTTGTTCATATTAGGCAGTGCTTACAGGTACGGCAGCTGGACAAATAGGAGATGACAACGGGATACGGCTGCCGTATCTGTAAGCACTTATAGGCATAGCTTACAGGTATGGCAGAAATATCCTCATATTGCTCTGTGGACACGACTTTAGTTTATTTGATACTGTCACATTCTTTCTTTACCGGGTTCAGTCTGTTTGTCAGAATGAAGTCAATTTAATTCTTAGTTTTATTGTTTGAGCTTTTCCATGTCCACTTCTTGCTTATGTTATGATTGAAGAATGTGTTCATTATCTTTAAATTAATCGTTTCTGCAAACCTTCCAACTTACATGTCGCCACTTCACACACATGACCCTCATGTTTGGGGAAGGAGAGTCATGGGTGTGAAGTGTCCAGAGTAAGCCAGGTTTTGCTGTCAGGCCTTGTAAGGAAATTATATCTGGCCCCAGTGTATGGATGGCCCTGTGTAGTGAAGGTGAGGAGACTGATCTCTTCTTGAGGGACATATTGGTGTTGATATATGTGTATGCAAATTGTTACGGATTTGTTTTTGAGGAAGAAAAAAATAGCAGTTTTTGATGTTGTTTATGTTGTTCACTTGGAAAGAACTTTTGGTTGCCATGACATAACAGAAATTGATTAATATAAACATAGAATCTGGTTTTTAAAACAATGATTATGATGTCACACTGATTGAGGATAATTTTTGTGTTACACATTCATCCAAACTTTTTTTACAACTTTAGTTAACTACTGGGGGCTAACAATGGGCTTAACAATGTACCAGTTCACATTAATTTTGTCTTTTCCAACAAGCACAAACCATTTCTTTAGCACCAAGAACAAAAATAAGTACATCATTTCTCACATTTCTTACCCACCCCTACAGGTCCTGGAGCGAGGGTCAGTCACCTTGAGGGGCCAAGGAAGCAAGTGTACCCAGAATGCTTTCAGGTGTTCCAGCAGTCTTGTCACCATGGTGCCAAGAGTCACCACTGCACCAGGTTAGAGTTGATCTCTTGGTCTATTTCCACACATTTATAGAAATATTTTTTGTCATATTGATGTCTGAACTTAATATGCCTTGCCTGCTGCAATTTTTTCTGTGTCATCTACTTTTAATGTTTTAATTTACGTGGTATAGGATCAGAAAGGTAGTACAGCTAAGACATTAGTCATGCAAATTGGGAGTTATTACTTAATTGAGATACTTTTCATAGAAAAGCTGACTGCCAGAGATCTGCGGAACAGTTTAAAAAAACTTTTTAACTAATGTGATGTCTTGCATGAGAAAAAGTTTCAAAAGGGATATAGTCAATTCACTTTCCAAGGTGTCTTTGCATTCTGTTAATGGTGGTGAGTCATTGGAATTGTATACATAATAAAGTCAATAGAAAATTAGATAAAAATACCTGAATGAGGGAGTTAAGATGTTGGTTAACTTTTGCATTTTTATTTAGAACAAAATAGGGATGAGAGCAAGTAGAAATGAGGCTTCAAAGAGAAGAGCAGTAACCATGAAAAATGATCATTTGAGATAGCAAGAGATGCAACATTGTGGCAGTGTGAGAAATGGATTGTAAGCTTAGAGGTAAAAAGAAAAAAAGAGGGACTGCATGATGGAATAAATGTACCAATAATCACATATACAAATGAGACTTTGATATAGATTGAGAGACGAAGGGCAAGGATCTAAGCAGTTGATGTGAGATGCTTCAGAAATTCCTATGGCGTGAGAAGAATGGATGATGAAATTAATGAAAATGTGTATAATAGATTTGGTTTATCAAGTAAAGATTAAGGAATTAAATGTTGAGTGATTGATGGGGTCAAGTGCTGCATCTTAAGATGGTTTGGCGCATTAGAAAAAAACAAAGTTAAATTGTATAGAGAGTGTATGTGAGTATGATAGATGCAGTGAGTGCTACAGAAAGACCGCCAATGAAATGAGAGGACAGACTGCTGAGTACATGAGAGAAAGGGAAGGAAGAAGAATAAGAGGTTCAAAGCATGCAAGGAGTGAATTCAAGGACAGGAATGGATACTCTTCTGTCAGAGAAAGTTCATAGGTATCTGATATATATGAACCAATGGAGTTTACATTGTGTGGTTTTAGTAATGTGGGAATTTTTCAGAACGGGTCGACATATCCAGAATTGGTGATACCAAGGTCTAATATTTTGAGGGTTTGCTGTGTTTACAGTTTGTGTTAGTGATGGGCGGTTTCTTTTAGGAAGAGATTTGACTTTGCTTTACTCCTATAGTATTTTTCATTCGTTTGGGGATCCTACTTTATTGTTGCCTCTCAGTCTTCCAGCCTATGATTGAAAGCAACATATGTGTTTGGTTTGTTTTGTTAAGACTTAGGGATTTTGTTTCATAAATCACTAGTGACATAAATCATGAGAACAGTAGGTACCTTTTGACCATCTTTACAGTGGTACTATTAAATAAGTAAAGTGACATACATGCTTGGATGGAGGTGGTCTTGCTCTGACCTTGGCTGGGGCAGTGACCATGGATACTGAACTGATAATATATATTTTTTTATATACCACCTGTTTTACCCCTGATGGTGTAGCGTAGACCACACACACACACACACACACACACACACACACACACACACACACACACACACACACACACATACACACACATGTATGCACATACTTCACTCACATTCAGGAGGATATGATTCCCAGCCTTCCACTCCTGTCCAGATTGCAAGGTCACAAACCCTCGGCTTACTCCTGTAACTATTTACTACTAGGTGAATAGGAATTACAGTGTTCAGGAAGACAAACCCATTTATTTTTCACCTGACCTGGGATTCAAACCCAGGACTTCTTGGTAGTTAGCCAACCGTGCTAACCACTACATCACCGGGGCACTAATATCGAGTTTAAACTCTTTTATGGAAGAAAATGCTGTTTGATGTGTTATAAAGTAAAATGGAATGCATTTGTTTTTAATGGTAGTTTCATAACAGTATTACTCTTAAGTTTGATTGTTTTCTTCAGCTACTTGATCTTTGATAACCTTTCTGTATCTGTAGCTTACTTAACCTGTCATAATCTCCTTTATCATTCATTGAACGTTTCAGTATGGATGCTTTCATATTCAAAATTAAAGCCTTCTTGAGGAAACTAATAACGATGTGAATGAGACAATTTCCATTATAATGGTTTAGTTTGTAATGAAATTTTAATATTGTATGTTGTATTTGATCAATATTTGTCTCTTTGTTGTGTGGAAGATTATTGATATCTTATCTCATGTTATCTGTTAGGGTGCCGGGTAGAGTTCCTTGTAAACAGCATGCTGTGGAGTGTCAGTGTTTTTTGAAGTGTGATGACATGAACAGTGACACCTTCCACTATAATAGAAATCCCATGAGGTAATTGTGTTGTGTGGTGTAGTTTGTGCTAGAGTGAGAGACTGATTAATGTTCTATGCAGTTTATTGTCTTCATGGAAACAAAGAAAACTGTGGCTACATTAAAAAATGCTGAAAACATATATGTTTCATGAATTTATGAATCTATAAAATTTAAAAATAATCTATGGCTATAACATGAATAAGTGTGAATGGCCAATGTAAACACGAATCCACTCTCTTATCTTTCACTCACTCCTTGTTATTTTCAGTGTCCCTCCCTCTTCACCTTTATACAGTTATACAGCATCACCTCATACATTGTGTTGCCTCATCTCCTTCATTATGTACTTCTGCTGTGTTATCTTATTGTACAAGTCTATGCAACAACAACAAGAAAAAATTAGATCAATGACAAGGACTGTTTGTATTACACCTTGTTTGTTATGATACATTTGTCTGCCACTATGACTGAAAATAAATTCACTTTAGGTTTTCTTCTGGTTTATTCCATTAACTATAGTGATACGTAAGGGCAAATGAATAGGATGGATTTACCTACATTACATCACATCACCTTTAATACATGTTATGTACTTGTGGGTGATAGTGACTCATAGGTAACTCCTTGATACTTGGCAGATTTGTGGCTCCAGCACAGAACAGTCCTGCAGGCCCACCACCAACACTACCACCATCCCTTCACTATAGCCAGGATGCACAGTAACACCTTATTGCCAGCAACACAGCATCCCAGCACTGCATCAGTTTCTCTGTGGATGTCTCCCAACCCTGCCCTCAAGGAATGCCATATACGTCTGTACTCCAGCAAGCCTCCCTCTGTGCCTTCCTCCTCTCTTGGTGAGTGGATTTTTATATTATCAAGAACCTCTGGAGCGGCTTGAACTCTGTAGGAAGAATGTTTTGTTATTACTTGAATATAACATTATGTGTATTAATCTGAGGTTTTAACAAGACTAATCAAGGTGATTTATCAAGGGTAAGGAATATAGAGATGTCCTTTTGCAGAAGGGCTGTGGAGGTAGAAAAAATAGAAGGTTATAGATAATGATAAGTATATGAGGTGATAGTTAGAAGGTTATAGTTACTGACAGGAGGATATGATTTGAATGGAATAATTCATTTGGAAGTGAATTTTTGATTTGCACAGTGACCAAGGTGTACAGTAATTAAAACATAATGTCTCATGATCCTCTCTTGAAATGTAATCTAACACCACTTGATAACCTTCTAAGCTCTTAGTAGACGCAATGTGTATGATTCAAAAGTATAACTAAAGATGTATGTAAATTATTATAGTGTAGTGGCAGGTTAGTCAAGGTTGACATATTGTTTAATGTCAAATATTCACTAGAATTTTTATTTTTATTTTTATTTTATTTATTTTTTATTTTTTATTTAAAAGGCCAAGGGAAAACAAAAATGCTTGTCGCCAGACCCTGTAATGAGGACAGTAGGAGAAATAGAAGCAAGGGGTGGAGTTCCAGTTAATATTAGAGCTGTCTTGACACTCCTCGTTTGATAGGGTTTAAGTCATAGGCAGGTTGAAAAATAGATAAAGGAAGAGAGTTTCAGAGTTTACCAGTGTACAGGATGAAAGAGTGAAGATACTGGTTAACTCTTGCATTAGAAAAATGGACAGAATAGGGATGAGAAGAAATATAAAATCTTGTGCAGCGAGGCTGCGGCAGGGGTGGAGGTATGTAGATAGCAAGTTCAGGAGATCAGTCAGCATGAAAATAGCGGTAGAAAATAGATTAAGATGCAACATTGTGTCGGTAACTCAAAAAATCAAGATAGTCAGTTAGAGGAGGAGAGTTGATGAGACGAAAAGCTTTAGGCTCCTCCCTGTTTAATAGAACTGAGACATGAGAACCATACTCCATACATGGGTGGATAAGGCTCCTGTACAGAGCAAGCAGCTGAGAGGGAGAGAAAAATGAATGCAGATGCCATAGGACACCTAACTTCTTGGAAGCTGATTTAGCAAAAGTAGAGATATGAAATCGCCAGTTTAGATTTTTAGTAAAGGATAGACTGAGTGTGTTTAATGTGGAGGAGAGGGGAAGTTGAGTGTATTGAAGAAGAGGGGATAGTTATTTGGAAGGTTATGTCGAGTAGATAGTTGTAGAAATTAAGTTTTTGAAGCATTGAACAAAACCAGGTTTGCTCTGCCCCAATCAGAAACTAGTGAAAGATCAGAAATTAGGCGTCCTATAGCATCTTGCCTTGAATCACTTAATTCTTGTTGGGTTGGGCGTCTGCTGTATGAAGTTGAAAAATGCAAGATGGTGTCATCAGCATAGGAGTGGATAGGGTATTGAGTCAAATTTAGGAGATCATTGATTAACCTCTCCAGTCTGGCCACGTTGCACCCAGCACTTCATTTTCTAAATGCTGATTTTGCTCGATTTTGAATTCACATTGCTCTCACTCTCAACCTATATATTGTACTGACATAGAAATTGTTTATTACATTCCTTCAGCTCTTCTTCTTTCTAGTGGTACCATTCCCATATCTCTACAATGTATAGTTATAGAGATATGACAAGTTGAAGGAGACTGTCTGGGCGTGCGGAGAGGCAATTGTTCGTGCATGCGGAGCGGCTGTGGCTTTGTATCCACCACTTCTCGATATATGACCACACGACAAAATGCTTGGAACTTCTGTTATGTGTAGATTGCCGATCTTTCCGGAGTGGTTTGTTCCTCAGTATGAAGTGTGGGAGTCATAACGAGTATATTGAATCATCGTGTGTCACTTTGACATCACTATGAAAATAATATCTAGTACACTTGTGGGAATAATATCGTGTCACTATCACATCCACATATTCACTACGTTATTTTCTTCTTATTAATAATAATAATAATAATGCAGTATCTACCCCTGGAACGGTGAGAACCCAGTTTGCGGTGTACAAATGAACACAATGTACTGAAATGTACTGAAATGTACTAAAATGTCCTCCTAGTTCAATGCTTATAATTTAGTGAACAATTGCCAATGTACACTGGTGGTTTTCACTTACAAAATAATCAATATATTATATTCCAATTCCTCAAGTAAAAAAAAATAGTAATAATAATAATAATAATAATAATAATGCAGTATCTACCTCTGGAACAACGAGAACTCGGCCTGCATTGAGGAGGGCATCGTGAGCGCTGAGGGCGGGAGTGCGGTGTCGAAGTTATGGTTGGCACACTGGGTTGGCTGGTGGCGGCCAGGGGTTGGGACGCACACTGATCACGTTCACGTGGCAAGAAATCAAAGCTATAAGGCGGTAGCTTGAAGGATTGGAGCGGTCACCCTTTTTAGGGACAGGTTGAATATGAGCAAACTTCCACCAAAAAGGATAGGTAGAAGTAGAGAGACACAGACGAAAGAGTTTGACCAGGCAGTGAGCGAGCTCGGAAGCATGGTTTTTGAGAACAACAGGAGGGACTCCATCCGGACTGTAAGCCTTCCGAGAATCAAGACCAGAGAAGGCATGGAAAACGTCATAATAAAGAATTTTTATTTTAGGGATGAAGTAGTCAGAGGGTGGAGGAGTAGGAGGAATATGCCCAGTATCATCTAAAGTAGAGTTGGTAGCAAAAGTTTGACTGAACTGAAGTGAAGACTTCAGCTTGAGAGAAAGAGGAGACAGCTGTGGGGCCATCTAGTTCAAGTAAAGGAGGGAAAGATGAAGAAATAAAATTGTTGGAGATATTATTGGTTAGATGCCAGAAATTGCGAGAAGAATGTGACTGTGATGTATTAGTGCATATACTTTTTGACAAAAATAATGATAAAACAAAAGTGAGTTTCCTATACAAGCAGTACTTTATCCATTAAAAACAAATATTCTATATACAGTAGAATTTCCCATCCACGAATTCCTTAGATACAGATACATAAACTTATGGGAAAAATTGTAATTGGTGCCAAAACTTCGGCTGAGTCCCTATTTTCTCCTATTTTTGCCCTTCCGAGTGCTATTTTGAGACCTAAAATACATACAAATTATATAATATATTTATTATTAGAAGAATTAATAATAAACCAACCTGTACAACACCCAGGCTTGCCTTAATTTCACTTTTCTGTTTTTTAAAATTACACTGTGCCCTCAGAAAACCCAGTCATCTTCACTATCTCGCAATTCTTGTGGCCTTTTTCAATTAATTCAATCACCTTCGCTTTGTCTTCCATCGTATATTTATTCAATTTCTTTCCAACATGAGTAGCCCTCTTCACTGGTTCTTTTTCCTTACGTTCTTCAAGATTTCCTTTCTCACCACTCCCCTCTCCGCTACCTGAGGATAGGACAGACATCATGAAAGGCGTAACACACTGCCAGACACTAGTTAGATCGGATGGAGAGCCAAAAAAAAGGTAATAATGAGATGAGCACAATGAAACACGGTTGAAAGATGGCGGCGCAGGACTGACGAAAGTGACCAGTGTTGCCAGCAAAAATTCAGTGATCCACGGCAAGTTTGAAATTCGATCCCTGACGCCTGGAACAATTGCCATTAGATATGAATGTTGGATCGTTAGATTGGAGGTTGTTAGATACCAATTCGTTAGATCCAAATGCGTTAGATGGGAAATTCTTCTGTAGCTACAAATTTTTATAAAAAAAAAAATTTCTTTTTTTGTCTTGGTCCTATGGCACTGGTAGGCTTGATGGAAGCATTGAATGGTTGGCCTCCACCCATTAGTAGCGCAGGTTAGATTTTTTAAGTGACGCCTCATTTCTTGTTGATAGACTCATGCTCCTCGTTGCATTTTACGTTGCAGTCCCAGTCGAGGATAATGATGGCAGCATGTGGGTGATCTTTTGCCACTTGGCGGTTTTCTTAAAGAAAAATGGCCAGCCTGTCGTGAGACTCGAACTTGGAACTCTGAGTTCATCTTGTTTGCACGCTAGCAACTAGACCACCGTATGAAGTGTAATGTTTTAAGGGAGTGAAACCTGTAATGTTTATGATCATGTCAAGAGATTGATTGGTTTAGTGGATGGATATGCATGCAGTTCCCAACAAGTGAGGAGTTAAAATACATAAGAGTGAGTGTATCAGTGAAGTGTGAAGACTGGTAATTATGTTTGTTTGGGGAAGTGGAGAGAGATGATGAGAGGTACTAAATAAATGATTTGGAGGAAACAGTGGCCAACGGATAATGGTCTTACAAATGTAGTGAGTATGGGATCCCATATTTAAATCCTGACAATCCTGAGTGCAGCATGGGCACTCAAGGGGTGCCAGATTGTGGAGAGGGTGTAAGTATGCCTGTACAAGTTGCCCTATCAAGATAGTCTTGATAGTCATGGAAAAATAAATAATAATGAATAAATAGATCTAAATTATATATATCTAAAACTCTGTTGAAATGGAAATTAGGGTGTCACATAGACCAAGAAGGGCAAGGAAGTACATTTTAGGTATTTAGAAACTATAGGACTTGGAAAGAAAAGTTGTTCATGCCATGCAGCGTGGGAACTTGCAATCAGATGACAAAGATATAATCTTAAATTCAAAATATGAAATAATATTACATATGAATTGCAAGTTTACAACTGATTACCAACCAATCTATAGGCTGTGCAGCTTAACAGACATTAGAGCTGAGGTTCCCAACCGGGGTGTGAGATAACATTTCAAGGGATGTGAAACCTTGGATTTGATAATTTTTGAATTACACTGACACCCCGTTTAATGTTTTCGTCGCTTGTTATAACAGTTTTCTTTCTTTTTTCTTGCTTTTCATGTCATTCAAAAATTAGCTTGAATAAATTTGTTGCTCAAATTTAGTATATATTGGCTTTTTCATCTTCATATGAGATATTACTTTTGCAGGGGTGCGAGAACATATTAAAAGTTTTTAGGGGTGCGGGGCATAAAAAGATTGGGAATCCCTGATTACAGCAACATTTTCATTATAAAGTGTCAAAGAAAAAGTCCTTATGCATCCAATTTTTTACTGAAAATAAATTTTACACCTAAATGCTTTGACCAAGTAGCAAAATCCCCTCCTAAGCTCTATCTACAAGTTTACTAATCCTCAGATGAAAATCAAAACGAAACAAAGATGCCATCCACTAAGGAAGAAAAAGGAACAGAGAAACTGAGAAAAGACGAAGTCATAGTAAACACCAAGGCTGAAGAGAAGTTGTCCATAGTACAGAGGTTCAAGTTAATGTACAAGCAGTACTGGTATGTACTGATCCCTGTACACATAGTAACCTCCATCGTGTGGTATGGCTCCTTCTTCATCGCTGCAAAGAGGTGAGGATATTTCAGAAAACTTTATTAGCATAGAGATTATGTTTATGTAAGAGCTTAGTGATGATCATGATGGAAACTTGAAAATATAACTTTAAAGAACTTTAATAAAGTCTAAGGCCTAGGTGGTCCATTTAGATTATTACCATTATCATTATTAATATTATTGCCATTGTTATGCGCCTCAATGGTGCAGTGGTTAGCACGTCTAACTATGAATTCGCTATCCTGAGTTCAATCCCGTGCGAGGGCAGTCAATGCACAGCCCACCCAGCTGTTCATCATCTTAAAGGGGGTTGGTCGATGAATAGGTACCTAGGGAAACCTAGGAAAGGTAAACTGTGGTAACCCGGATATCACAGTGACCCTGTGTCCCAGGGTAATGGAATACTTTCCACCACAGGCTCAAAGGCCGATGTGACAGGAGATGAGCGCCTGTAACTATGCGCAGCTACAGAGTATGATCCCATTTTACCTTACTGTTATGAAACCAGGTTTCATGTTTGTATAGGTCAGTATGGATGAGTCCCTCATGGAAGGGGAAAGGGTTTCTTCTATAATATAGGAGTCTGTGTACTTTCAGTCTGTGGAGGTAGAATTAAAATGTTTGATGGGGTCTACCTATCTATATTTTCTGACTCCTCGTCTCCTTTGGGAACGTCCCCGAAGTGGATGATAGCCAATGCAGAAGAGCCTCCAACTCTTGCTATACATACAGTCCCTCCTTGCTTGTTCAAGCACTCATAATCAACACCTCTTTCATGCATGTACTCCTTTACACTATCCTTCCATTTAACAACTGGCCTACCCCTCCTAGGCCCATCAATTTCACTCACATACACTTTCTTCACAAACTCTTCACTCTTCCTTCTGTTTAGATGACCAGACCACCCCAAAGTTTTTATTTTCACCCATTCCATATTTGAAGGGATAGCTATGCCAGCTGTTTTGTATGGCTGTGACTTATAGTTATGTAGCACAAAATATAAAAATTTAATGTTTGAGCACAATTTAGTGTAACTGTTTGAAATAATGGGATTAAACAGGAATATGGAGACATGGAGTTTGTCAGATTGGATGGATCAATGGATGGGCTCAGCTGATGGACAGATGAAAAGAAGAGAGAGAGAGAGAGAGAGAGAGAGAGAGATCAGACACTATTTTATTCTATATTCTTTGTCCTTTCCCTTATTATACCTATCATGCGACTTCTGCAAAACTTTCTTTGTTGTGAGTGGGATTTTGGTGATGAAGAAACATGAGATGAAGGAGAAGTACTTATTTTTTCTCTTAACGATTTAACTGTCTTCTTCAGAGATAATAATAAAAAACAGAAAGTGGCAGCTTATATATAACCTTTACAGCCCAGCCATCAAGTTGTCTGAGTAGGCCTTCCTGTGATTGGTTAGCCTGCCGTCTACCTCTCTGTCTCGATAATCAATAAACTTGTGGCTTCAGCTAGATTTACAAAGCTTTTTCTATGATTAGTTATCTGTTCTGTAATGATATGTGCAGGGTCTTTTGTTTTTCATATTTTTTTTCAAGCCTTGCACGTAGCACCTGAGTGTCATTCTATTGGGAATGTGATCATGCTTTTCTGTATGAAGTGCCGGGGAATTACTTGTTTCGTGGTGATGGAGATGATTTTTGTGTTCCTACACTCTTAGAGATTCTATGCGATGTCTCATCACTATATATTGCTTCACAGCCACCATACATGTTTACAACAATGTTGTCATTGCACTTGTGTACTTATGTTTTCTGTTTGATCAAATCACTTCATTTTAATACTTGAGGCTTGATACCAATTTTTCTTAGAAACGGGGGTAATGACCTCAGTTTTCTTGGAATAATACACTACCATGTAATGTATTTACTTATATTTTCACTTTTTGCACTATTACCTCTCATGTATACCGTATTTTACGGCTTACAAGACGCACTTTTTTCCCTAAAAAATACCATGTAAAATACTTGTGCGTCTTCCAAGACAAATGTTGTTGTATTGGCTCGCCCGATAGGGACGTGGATTTGTATGATGTCATTACATTATGAGGTTAACTTAAGTAACTATTCAATTCAGCCTTTTATATGATATAACCTCAGTACTTACTTGTTACAAGTATTTCCAATACCATAAACCTTCCTGGAGCCAAGCCACAAGCCCAAATGTGAGCCATACGTCTGTTGTTTATTGTGCCAGCTGGTGGCGGCGGGAGCCATTTCGCTCTTGATCTTGACGGTACAGGTGTGTAACCAAGGGTAACAGGTGGCTTATTTCCATAGACCAGCAAGCCTTTGGATCGGCTGCGTTTGGATCTGCTGTGTATAAATGTTGTCTCCTATGCTATGGATATTGTGAAGCTGTTTTTGTGTGAGAATGACATAATTTTTTCTCTCAAAATTTCTCTCCAATATTAGGGTGCGTCTTCCAAGATGCAGCGTCTTGTAAGCCATAAAATACGGTAGTTTGTTCCTATTTTTAACATTTCTTTATCAGACCTAGAGGATATTGATGTTCCTAAATGTATCACATAAGTATTTACAAAGGAACCTTATGATGATCCCTGATTTTATTCATCCACTGTGTTGCAACAAATAGTGCACAGACCCCTCGCTCCGTCCTATTATGTCACCTTTTACGATCTGCAGGGTGATAGTATTCTTGCAGCCCACACCACAGGGTTGCAATCTCACATATGCAGAAAGGAGCCTGACAAAAAGAAGAAATAAATAAAAAAGCATTTGAGTGGTTTTGTGGTAGAATACTTGTCTATTAGAAAAAGGAGCAGCAACTCCTTAAAGATCTGGTTGTGTAAGTTTTATAAAAGTCAGAGATTTTCAACTCTCTTTTCTCCATGATTTTCAGTGGTGTTGACATAATCCCATTGATGGAGAAGCTAGGAGCCGGGGAGAAAATACTCTCACACTTGCAGAGTAGTAATGCTGGCTACTATGCAATTGCTTATGCCATGTACAAAATTGCCACGCCAGCAAGATACACAGTCACTGTAGGTAAGTAAAAAAAAAAAAGCAATAGTTATTTAAGAGCCCAGTGCAGCTTGTTATAAGACTTAATAAACTTTTCTTTTGATGTATAAGAACTAATGAATTGTTGTAATAGGATTGATAGTAGTAGTAGTAATAGTAGTAGTAGTAGTAGTAGTAGTAGTAGTTGTAGTAGTAGCTCCGAAAATTGTAAAATTTTTCCAGGATGTTGTCTGCACATCAAAACTCAGTCAATCCAGGTCACACAGTTATGTCTCAGAATGTTGACAATGATGTACATGTTGTGCATTCCTCGACTGATGGAAAAATTGCTGAAATAGTGTTAGATAGCAATAAGCATGAGGATAGTAGTGATGAGGATGATGACATTGTGAACACAGGTGAAAAATGCCCATAGATGATAGGATAAAACTGTGTGATCAGTTAACTGGTGGCATGGAACAACGTACATTTATCAGTGTCCATGAAATTATGGCAGTTTATTAAATTCAAGAATGATTGCTTAGACAGAAACCTCTGTCAACATATGACACTGGAAGAAATCTTTAAAAAGTCCGTCTCTCGTAGTGCTGCTCAACTGAATGGTCACCATAACAACAATAACCACATTGATCTACCCTCTTCTTTAAGATCCTCAAACTAGTTGTTTTATCCTTTTACTGCATGTAAGTATATTTTCATGTGTTTAGTTTAGTTTGAGCCCGTTTATATTTAAAGTTTCACTTAATGTTTTATCTTTTTATTATTAATTTGGGGTATTCAAGAATCCCCGAGCTAGGCCACCTAAGGCCATGTAGCCTCACTAGGGTGACAAGAGAGCACTACCTCCTACATCGAGTAACTGCCGAGATTGAAGCCCAAACTCGCGACCTTGCGGCCACGAGGCAAGCGCTCTACCACTGAGCCATCTGGTTCCCTGTAGTGTTTTATCTAAAAAAAATATTAAGATCTACGCTAGAAATCTTCCATTCCGAAATCCAAAAATCCAAAAGTGTATAGTCCAAAGGTTTTCGGATAAGAGATTGTGAACCTGTAGTAGTATTAGTAGTAGCAGTAATAGTAGCACTAGTAGTAGTAGTAGTAGTAGTAGTAGTAGTAGTAGTAGTAGTAGTAGTAGTAGGAGCAGCAGCAGCAGCAGCAGCAGCAGCAGCAGCAGGAGTAGTAATAGTAATAGTAGTAGTAGTAGTAGTAGTTATAGTACAGTGCTCCCTCCAATTTTGCGACCGAGATCTCTCTCCATCTCTGCAAGCCCAGGTATAGTAAAATGGTAATTCAAATTAATTTTCTTATGGATAATGATAATGCTTGTTTTTTTTTTTTTCTTTATTGTAGGATGTATAATTATATGTATTTGTGTACAAACAAGGCCAAAAATATGACTAAAATCACCATAATTGATTCCAATTTTGCAAATTCCAATTTTGTAGCCTGTAATGTCGACCAATTTCACTCCGAATTGGAGGGAGCACTGTAGTAGCAGTAGCAGTAGTACGTCAGGGTCAAGAGACACAATTAGTTTTACAACCAGATACATAAGAACGAATAATTATGATGTTGGCAGTAATGATGCAATATATATTATTTTCTTTTACAGGAGGAACAACACTATCTATAAACTACCTGAAGAAACGTGGCTATATTAAGCCTGTGCCATCCTCTGAGAAGCTCAAGGAAATGTATGAAGGTAAAAAGGGGGAGTTTATTGAAAAGAAAGAGGAATTAGTGGAAAAGTATCAGGAGAGGAGAGAAGAAATAGTAGACAGGTATCAGGAGAGGCGGGAGGAATTTAGGGATAAGTATCAGGAGAAGAGAGAAGAAATCAAGGACAGGTATCAGGAGACTAAAGAGGAAATGGTGCAAAGATTGTCTGAGAAAGGGAATGAACTTAAGGAGAGAGTTGCAGAGAAAACAGGGGAATTTAAAGAAAAGTTAGAGGAAAGGAAGGATCAGTTAAGCAAAGCAAAAGAAAATATTAAGAAGAGGTGAGATAGCCTGTCCATTGATATCGTGATTGTTATTATCGAGTAGTGTATAGACATGATAGTGAATGTAATGGTGCATTGTACATTTGGTATGGTGAAGTAGTTGTCATAGGCATGTCTGATACATCATTAGTGGGACATGTTTAGCAAGAAAAATAAATGGTTCACTTGCTATAGCTGTGGCGGAGGCTTGATGGTCGTTTTTATCAGTGATCTTGTTTGTAAATTAACGATGCAATGTCTGACTCTTGACTACTGCGTGATTGTCCCCCTTGAAATGAAGCAATGTGCTCTAACATGCAAAGTAGTGTTTTGTTATTATATTTTTTCATTGTTGACTTTTAGAATGTTATACTATACCCGTAACAAATTGTGTCATTAATGATGATGAAACTTGTCACCTAAAGTTTACCATACGAATTAAAGTGTTGCAGACTAAAATGAGCTTCACTTTCAGCATGAGGGTTTAAGCTTTCACTTTAGGTCATGTTTTAATGAAAGTCTCTTAGATTGGTTTAAGGTAATACAGAGATCAGCAGTTGGTGAAAAAGTATGCTTTGCCTGCAAGATGTTATGATGCATCGTAATAGATTATGAAACATTTACTTTGGAAAGAAAAGGATATGATTCTCCAAGGAAGAACTATATAAACAGCTCATTCAACGAGTTTGTGTGTAGGAAAGCTTGTGATATTACCTTAGGACCTAGGCGAGGCATCTCTTGTTGTTTGTGTCCATATTCAGCATTATTATTATTATTATTTTTTTTTTTATACATTAAAAGGGTACTGGCTAAGGGGAAAAAAATTAAGTATAAAAAAAAATTCCCGCTTGTCGCCAGACCCTGTAAAGAAGATAGTAGGAGAAATAAAAAATGGGGGGCAGTTCATTTTAGTATGAGAGGTGTCTTGACACTCCTCTTTTGAAAGAGTTTAAGTCATAGGCAGGTGGAAAAACAGACAAAGGAAGAGAGTTCCAGAGTTTACCAATGTAAGGGATGAAAGAGTGAAGATATTGGTTAACTCTTGCATTGGGTAGATGGACAGAATAAGGATGAGAAGAAGTAGAAATCTTGTGCAGCGAGGCCGCGGGATGGGGGGAGGCATGCAGTTAGCAAGTTCAGAAGAGCAGTCAGCATGAAAATAGTGGTAGAAGATAGATAAAGATGCAACATTGCGGCGGTGACTTAAAGAGTCAAGACAGTCAGTTAGAGGAGGAGAGTTGATTAGGCGAAAAGCTTTGGACTCCACCCTGTTTAAAAGAGCTGTATGAGTTGAGCCCCCCCAGACATGAGAGCCATATTCCATACATGGGCAGATAAGGCCCCTATACAGAGCAAGCAGCTGAGAGGGAGAGAAAAATGGACGCAGATGCCATAGGACACCTAACTTCTTGGAAGCTGATTTAGCAAGAGTAGAGATATGAAATTGCCAGTTTAGATTTTTAGTAAAGGATAGACTGAGTGTGTTTAATGTGGAGGAGAGGGGAAGTTGAGTGTCATTGAAGAAGAGGAGATAGTTATGAGCCTCATTCAATATTAAAACATGCATAAACAATCAACCCTCAATTCAATGGACTTCCATTCAATGAATTTTGGATTTAACAAACTGCATATACTACTGGATAGGCGGACAGGATCATTAAAAAAAGTTGGCTGCTTGAAACATCTGTCTGCTAGGTGGCAGAGCGGGCGGTGTAGCTTCCCCCAAAATTAATTTCTAATAGAAATATTCATAATCATATGAATAAGTAATATAGGTGAAACAATCATTGCATTTCATAATAAGATTGCCTTTATATGTGGTAATCTGTGTACCATATGAAAAATATTGGTGTCTGTCCCACCAAATACAAACCGACAGTTATTTTCAAGTAGTGGACAAGTTGATTTCCCATTTAGTCCATTAAAATGAGGTTTGAGTGTAAACACATACGCACACACTGAAAGAAAAGCTTGAAAAATATAGATAGTACGGAAATAGGACCACACAAGTGTAGCTCAGGGCCTGTATACTACAACTTGGTAAATACACACACACATACACATTAGCTCAGGCACTTAAAGGGTGTCTCACACAGTGCTGATTATATTCACATTCGCGCTTGTATTCACCAGCACTTTGCTTGTCATCAGTGGATTGGCAAGTTCAGAATTTGTTATTTAATTAAGCTGGAAAAACCAGGTTATTAATTTTGTAAGAGTATTTAACAGTGAGGTATTCAGTGTCATGGTATTGGAGGTGGTTCATGTAGGTATTATACTCTGCAGGAGTCATCCAGCCTGGAATAGTGGATGAAGTTCAGAAAAGGAAAAGAGTATGGGTGCAAAATTGGTTAAGAAGAAGAAAGGTTCCGGGAGCATCAGCCAATTTATTGAAAGAGATGACGAGGTGGCCTATCACAAAGTGTTTAGATTATCAGTGGGAAAGTGTAATGAACTGTTGGTAATGGTGAATCTGTTGATAAAAATATAGAACACACTGATGGCAATCTTAATTTCATCAAAGACCAAAATCAATCAATCTATATACCAGGCTGTTATCCCCTAAAGGTGGCTAACCATGACAAGGCTCACTTACCCATGCACACATACATATACCCTCTTCTCAGCTAACCCCTAGGTCCCCGTAGAAGATAAGTACACTCCAGCCAAACATTGTGCTTCAGGTCAGTGATGCAATGGAGATGAGGGCGGGTTCATATCCACAACAGAGTCCTAAGGTTTGCCTCTGTCGCTTATTATTTAACTCACGCCTTTTCCCTCCCTGCATCTGATATGATCAAAAGGTCACCCCAGATTTGTAAGAACCTCCTCCAAGGGTCGTCAAGGTCGCATTCATCACTGCTCTCCTTTCACTTCTGTCACGCACAATCATCCCTCCTTGCTCCACAGACATTACTCTTTCATTCAACATTCTTTTCATATCATCCATCCATCCATCCCATTCGTGGCTTTCTTTTCAACCTCACACCTCTCACATTGGATCTTGTTATTATCTTCTCCAATCAGTCCTCCTCCAGTCTCTCCATGTGTCCAAACCACCTCAAGACAGTGCTGTAGAGATCATTTTTTTATATATCAATTAACCGTTGGCGCCAGTAGGCTTATGGAGGCACAGATGGACTTGCCTCGCCTGTTATTTGGCATAGGTTTTCAGATTTTTTATAGTGATGCCTCACTACAATCACTATGTATCTGTTTCTTGAGTGCTGCTGCTGTTTTGAGCAGCAGCCAATACTATTTCTACATTCCTGACTGAAGTATTCATTGCCATCAAAATATTTGTCGAACTATGTATTTAAAATTAAGTGAAAGTCACAGTATCATTCATCTAACTCACTATACAAAGTTGGACATGTTCTACTTTATCAGCTTGCCCAGCTTTTTTACTCATAGTTTGTTAGCGATTAGAATGTCACTCACTTTAAAAGCTTGTGCAAGGTTACAATGGATTTCAGTGAATTGTGTTTAAACCAGCTCTATATGAGGTGTTCTTTAGTGAAGAAATCAAATGTGAAAGATATGGTTTGGGATGGGAAGGGAGTGTTTTTCTCTCTTTTTGTGCTATTTGTGTGATTAGTAAGAAAAGCTTTTATTGACTGAATGGAAGAGTATAGTAAAATATAAAAGCACAATACTTTTCTTGGCTAACCCCCACTTAATGGGATATATACTAGGTATATAGATAAATTGATTCACATGTATAAAAGAAAAATTCAGTAAGGATGTTCCAAAGGCTTTGTGATGACTAGAACTCTCCATCACTCAGTAATATTCCAAAAACAGAAATCTTTTGCATGTGCAGTAACTCGTTTGATATCTGCCATTATTTTTATGGATGTTTCCCATCATGAAAATGTTATCTATCTACATAGTAACTTATATGGAAATGCTACTTATAAATCTTAACTTATTAGCTTCAAAGTACTACTACTGGTTTGTTGTGGCGTGACAGTGAATGAAACAGACTGCTGACAAGATACTTCAGTATTATTGTATTACTGTTATGAAAACCATTTATACAATAATCCAGTCTTGCCCCTTTACGTCTTCCCAAGATCAGGCTCCGTTAGTAAGAAGCTGAAAAAAATTGTGGCTGGTCATGGATAGGGTGATAAGATAATGTAATGAAAGTATATGGATTATATAGTTAGAAGTATCAGGACAATTTATTGAAGGGTATTCAATAATTTTGTACTACACAGTATGAGTCAAGATTAATTTGATTCCTTTGAGATTTTTCAGTTTAGTTCTCCTGGTGTGCTGAAGTAAACACTTGAGTGTAAGAAGACGCCTCCATTAGTGCAATATCTTTACCTTTTTCTTCTTTTTGTTGCCTACAGTTTACTGTTTACTTTTGGAATCATCCAATGAAAAGCGGTCTATTATGACTTGCTTTTCAGACTGTCAGATATTCTGAGAAGAAAGCTTTTATTTTTAGCTGAGGAATTAACTCCTTGAACTGTAACAGGGCAAACTTTGTCATATGGAGAGGAAAAAACTGAAGAAAGTGTTTTCGAGTAAAACTTAGGAACCTAGGAGAAGGCCAGTTGTTAGATGGAAGGATAGGATGAAGGAGTATACATGCATGATAGAGTTGATGATAGAGTGGGAGGGATTGAACTAGCAGGGAGGGAGTGAGGATAGGGAGAGGTGGAGGCTCTTCTGCTGTGGCCATTCCCTTGGGTGATATTATATATATACGTATATATATATATATATATATATATATATATATATATATATATATATATATATATATATATATATATATATATTATATATATATATATATATATATATATATATATATATATATATATATATATATAAATATATATAATATATATATATATATATATATATATATATATATATATATATATGAGTATATTTGTTTATTAATTAATTAATTTATTTATTTTTCAAAGATGAAAAGAGTAATTTACATGCACTGCCACACTTGTTCAAGAAATGCACTGACACTACCAATGGTTGTGTGTGTAGTTAGGAAATCTTGTTTCATGGGAAGTTTAACCATTCCAGTTTTGAAGTTTTGAATTTGTACTTCCCCTTCTTTATGTGATCACTAAAGGTGAGTGTGAGGCTGTGGATCCCAGTTCCCTCTTTTAAAACATTTACATGCCTACTGATGAATATATATAGACTGTTGTTACAAGTTACTAGCATGTGTTACAAAAGGCAGGAAATAGTGTCATATAACTTGTAAAAAATAAAGTGTTATAGAACATGTCTGTTCTCATCTTACTTCAAAAAGTTATCTATGCCACCTCATTTTCTGAGCCTCTATCTCTGTAACATCCTAGGCACCCTCTGAATGAATTTTCTTTTCTTTTTGATTTAGTGAATAAGATTGTGATATTTAGAACAAAGAAAATATTAAAAATCAGTCAATGATTCACATTGATAACTTTGATAAAAAAAAAAAAAAACAGTTAATACTATGATGCATTTTTCTCAAATAATTCACGATATATATACAGGTTCACAACCTTTTATCCGAAAACCGAAAAGCTCCGAAAACCGAATTTTTTCTTTCCCAGGATGTCGTCTACACATCAAAGCTCATCAGATACATGTCGCCTCTGCTGCTCACGGATATTTTGTTGATTTTTTGCTGATTTATAGAAAAAATTATACTTAGAAGACTGTTCAAATGTCAACAAGAGCTTCAGATTCTCCTATGGATAATATTAAGAAACAAAAAAGGAAGTGTCTGTCATTATCGATAGCATGTAAAGTAGAGTTATTGCAGAAGCTTGATCTTGGTGTATCTGTGCGGTGTCTTACTAAAGATTGTGGTGTGGGAACTACCACCATATACGACCCAAACAAACAGAAACGTATACGTAAGTTGTTGAAGTTTTACAGTGACAATAATGACCAGAAACTAATGAAAAATCTGAAATACGTTGCATAGTCCAAAAACAAAGATCTTGATCGTGTGTTGTTGGAATGGTTTCAACAATGAAGAATTGAACGTATGTCACTGACTGATTTGATGGTAATGAAACAAGCCAGAAAATACCATGAAGATCTGAA
This sequence comes from Cancer borealis, assembly GCA_036785275.1. Lineage (NCBI taxonomy): Eukaryota > Metazoa > Arthropoda > Malacostraca > Decapoda > Cancridae > Cancer > Cancer borealis. The sequence continues at coordinate 17,295 of JAXIVD010004092.1, read as the reverse complement.
CATTGAAGGCGAAAGTGCATATTTAAAAGGTTGGCTGCAGAAATTTAAGAAGCATCATGGTATAAAATATTTCAAATTCTGTGGTGAAAAAGTTTATGCTGATTATGATGCAGATAAACGTTACATTGATGAATTTGCCAAGATGGTATCTGTTGAAAACCTTAGTCCTGAGGAAATATACAATGCTGATAAAACAGCTCTTTACTGGCCGAGCACTCTACCATTGAGCCACCCGGTCCCCTGTATTGTTTTTATCTTTAAAAAAAAAAAAAAAAACTTTTAAATAACGCTAAAAATCTTCCATTCCGAAATCCGAAGTGTCTGGTTCCAAGGTTTTCGGATAAGAGATATTACTGATTTATGCATGAAGGTTCTTCTGCTAGCAAAACTATTTTTTGTGTGCGTAATTTTGTAACATGGAATCCCTCGTAATGGTGTGTGTGTGTGTGTGTGTGTGTGTGTGTGTGTGTGTGTGTGTGTGTGTGTGTGTGTGTGTGTGTGTGTGTGTGTGTACGTACGTGCGTGCGTGCGCTTGTGCATTTTACCTATGTAGTTGAATTTTCCTAGTTGTATTATACAAGCTACACTTGTGTGGTCTTGTTTCCGTATCTATATTTATCCAGTCTTTCCTTTAGTTGTATGCGTGTGTGTTTGTGTTTGCGTGCGCGCACACGCATGATTTTAATGAATGGGATGGGTGTTATTGTCAGAAAAAAGGCAAGGGTGAATGGCATCACGAAAAGTACATTCTTTAAGAACCCTTATTTGTAGTATTCAAACATTTGTTTTCCCAAACTTCAGTCATTGCAATTTAACTTGTTCTTTCCAATAACAGGATCATTGTTCGACTGCATTAATGCATCCTAGTGAAGTATGAATGTTTTATTCAATCTTGATATTACAATCTTTTCTTTTATTAGCATCATATCCAATATTTTACATAATGAGATGTCTTTAATCTCCCGTTCTCTAGGATATGGTGGCTATGTACCAGAATACGATTATAAAAACTGTATCTATTTTACCTCGCAGTGATAAAAAAAAAGATTATATATACTTATGTACAGAAACCTGACCTCATTTCTCTCTTGGTATAAATGTTTGATAGGTTCATGACTATACTTATGATGGAAGGAGAAGAGAACACATATTTGTTTTAACTTAATATTTTGTCTACTGTTTACTATTATTGTATTTATTTTTTCGTGCATGAGCCCCCATTCCCGAGCCTTCCTACATTGTCGTACCCATGTGACTGATAGTAGTCAGGCAGGACAAACATTTACTCTGTTCTCAATACTAGATAAGGTCGAGGTGTAGATAACTGGAGTGTTGTTCCATATTCATTAGCAATATTGGTTCACTAACAGCTGGTGCAAGAAAAAAAAATAACATGGATAATTGGGAAATGTCTCACTCTATTAAGTTCATAGTACTTTGAATCACTATACATATTTGTATGACTTTCTGAAGGCACACATCTTTGGTATTAGAATTGTCTCAAGGGTGAGCTGTTTATTGTTATGATCTGTGGATGATAAAGTAATTTGTTGTGGTTAATTTGTGAGTAGTAGGGGGGAGGGGGCTTCAGAGGGTGTAAGGGTGTTGGTGTTGGCAGGAATGAAGGAGGCGCCTCGATATGTGCAGGAAGATTGGCCTGAGGTGTGTTGAGATAGAGCACACACTGTACATAATGCTTTATGTAAATAATAAAGTGAGCTGAAAATATGAGTGTACATGAATTAGTTGACCTTGTCCAACGGGATGACAGTTTGTGGATTTAAATTCTTGTGGGAATAACTACATTATATTATTGCATTAATGGCTGTTTCTTTGCAACAAGCTTGAGTGACGAATATCATGGAAAAGGGTAAGTACACAAGTTAGAAAATTACAATTATTTTCAACTTAAAGCGTCTGTCTTTTCAACATTTACATCATGTCAGTGAGAGGTCCACCTTCGTATTAAAAAGTACATTTGCTCTCCCCTCAAACAGCTGTGGTCGTAAGGACTCGAGCTTGGACAAAAATGGTCTTCAAGCAGAAAAGTGAAACCACTTTCTCCGCGCGCCTGTACCGGCCTGTGTAGGGGTGCGTGACGGGCCTGGCACCGGAGAGGATTATTCTATTCCCGATGGATGGATGTTGGTGTACCAACATACTTTACAAAGCATCACATTATTACAATAACTTCCTTATCCACCCAGCTTGGGAAACTTCTCAGGGCACAGTTAGTATAACATGTCAGCATCTTAACTCACGTACTCAGGTATGTCATGTTACACTAACTATTCTTTTGTATTTTTAATATTTAGTGAATGTCTTTGTCAGCTGGTTGTTACTCGCCCGGCAAGACAAAACTAGTGATGATATACCTGCATATATATATATATATATATATATATATATATATATATATATATATATATATATATATAATTATATAGATCGATATATAGATAGATGGATAGATATAGATAGATAAATAAATAAATGGATAGATAGATAGATTGAGTGATTGATTGATAGACATATATAAGTATGTTTAGTTAGATAGGTAGATAATTGATGCTGCTGTATATAAACATTCAACTATTTACTATTTTTTATGAAATAATCAAATAGTAATAAAGGCACTTCTGTGTCTATGCCACGTATATTCATTTTCCACAGTTTTTAGGTCATGGAAAAATGAGTAAATATATTTGACAATCTAAACTTATCTTCAAAAGTATTACGCTCCAAAGCGAGCGCATTATCAATGGTGAATTACGTAGCAATCCAGTGGCCACGTAGACCCTAGAGTTCAAACCTGATGGTCAGTCCTTAACCAAGAGGCGAAAACATAAAAGAAAGCAACATAAAAGTTATAGTAAAAACTACATGCAGTCAAAAGTAATGAAACACTCAAATTTCCTCGAAGACGTCGTTTCTCGAGTGATTACAAGTTAAGTCGTCAAGGTTTGTTACATAAGGAAGGGAAAGAAAAATAAATAATGTATAATAGATAAGTGCATTTCCCACATAACTTCCCATACAAGATAAATATCTTCATTACTAGATTCTGTATCCAGTTCTTATTACACTACTAATCGAAGTTTTAGAACATCACCACACACTGCCTGCACCCCTGCAAGGCCACACACACACACACACACACACACACACACACACACACACACACACTCTGAGCTACTAGAAGAGAGGCAGTTTCCAACCCACGTGAGGGATCTCCTTTCCCCTTAAGCCTAAAGTGTCAGTTCTCTCGGCTATTGTTGGATTCACTTCCCAGACATACCTCGCCCTACCCCAAGACCATACATTCCCCTGGTCCTCCCCACACGTCGGGATATCCACAAAACACTGATGGAAGTCACCTGCTAACTAGCCAGCAGAACCTTATACACGCGATGTAGTGATGATGATGATTAGGAGGAGGTGGAAGAGTAGGTGAGGGTTGGGTAGAGGGGGAGAACGATATCGTAGCCTCGCAGATTTCTTATGTAAATTTCCCGGTTGTGATAGACGTAGGTATCGGCGCTCACATGGGTGTTACATTCACGTGTGTGGGATGAGTTGGACAGATGTTTCCTTGAGTCCTGTTCACTCACTTGTCAGCTGTTTCACCTCACGCGTTAAAATAGACAGTTGTTTATGTAATCACATTTGGAAACTATAACGGTATGCTGTATCTCTCCATGTTGTGACAGCTTTTCTGACGTTACGGTAATTCATTATTATTATTAGTAGTAATAGTATTAGTACTTGCTGTAATAAAAGTGGATGGTGTTGTAGCAGCAGCAGCAATTTTGAACTATTATTGCAAGACGCGCTATGCAAAACAGAAATACTTTAGGTACACACAATAGCTCACTTCATCGAAGCTTGAAACTATCATGTAATATAAGAAAATGTAACCATATCAATAAGTTTTACTAGACCAACTCACAAACACCACAAACCACTTAAGAACCGACAGTCACAGAGGCTCGACGGAGGAACTGCCTTGTAATTGGTCCGTGTTGGAGGCGGAATCTACCTAGTAACCAAGTTGGGGAAGGGAAGAGGATAAAATTCCGTTTGGATACTGCGTAGCGGCCTGAAGTGAGAGCACGCCACTCTCACGTGACTGGGGCAGCATGTGGGGCGGCGGGGCACGGGGGTGAGGGGCGATGACAGGCGGGAAGGAGGGGCAGCGAGGGAGGAGTGGTGGGGAGGGTGTTGGAAAGGTGCATTGAGTGAAAGGGGAACAGAAGGCTTATTCCACCTTTATTTTTTAGTCCTATCGCTCTCTCCCTTCCTCTTCCTCCTAACACATTTCCTCAGAGATCCCTTAGAAACAAATAATGCATAACCTTCCTCACCATGCGATGTGAAAAAAATACAAACAACCAAATCTGCTTGCACTTATCCTGCTTCATAAGGCTGATAATTGGAGGTGCAGAACAGGTAAACATTCAAACATTGTATTTTAATGATTTATACTTATGAAAGGAAGCAAATTTATACATTAATGAATAAATGAAAGACTGTTCATGGAAAATTAAGGACTGATAAAAACAATACGTAATAATCGTTGACTGCGCTTGCGCCGGTCCAACAAATTAAAGCCTCAGCAGACGACCTCATCGAGTCATCGCCCATCAGCTCCTCCCCCAGTACGCGCTAGGCTGGCAGAGGGGTAGGACACTGCATCGCGAACTGCTCTTTTGTGACAGAACGGACCATCACATACTGATAACTTACCGGGAAACGAGGAAGCAAGCGTGTACGTACAGCATCTGACTTGGCGAAGCAATCTAGCTGTTATAATAAGTAGCCGCGGTTTTAATCTTTATTCAATATACGTTCCGTTGTGTTCTACCGGCATTAGGAGGACAACAGTGCATCACTACCCCGACATTTATAGGTAAGTGGCACGTATAGTATTAAATGTCGGCTGAGGCGTCTGTGTAGCGTGAAGGGCGACAGGGAGAGTGGGCCTACTTGTCTGTACTTTTTGAGGAGAGGTGAAGTTAGCGTCGGGAAGGACATGGGGGCGTGTTTAGCTAGACGCCGGCCGGTGACTGACTGGTGGTGGTGTGTGTGTTTGTGTGAGGGGAGACTGTGTTTGGTGATGTTTCTCTTAGTGGTATGTTGGGTGTTTGATGAGCAAGAGTGAGTTAATTATTACCCTCAAACACATCTGAATTTTAGTAATTTTCAATCGTTATTACCTGAAAGTGAGCAGCAGGAGGAGGATGTGAGACTTAACGCTACTCTGTGTACATTACCATTGCTTGATACACCTACGGGACCGGCCAGCTGCCGTTGTCCGGAAATAGTCAACATTTTTGCAACAGGAAGGAAGGTTGTCTCTCTCTGTTACCTGAAGTCAATTAATTCGCCTTTACTTTTCTTTTATAATTAACCATCGGCTTCCCCTTTACCTTCAATCTTTCCTGTAGTTTGTGAGTTCGATTTCTGAATAATTATTGCAGCGAAATATTTTTTGTATATAATCTTTACTTCACTGGTTAAAGAGACTTCAAGATTATAGTAAGAAGCTTCGTGTCTCTGCAAACTTAATCTATCTCTCTCTCTCTCTCTCTCTCTCTCTCTATATATATATATATATATATATATATATATATATATATATATATATATATATATATATATATATATATATATATATATATATATGCTACTACGTAAGGGGAAAAGAAAGATGGCTTGGAACAAATTAATAGTTCGAAAATTATTAAATAAATAGCTCGTCATAATATACGTAAGATATAATCACGTGAAACCGCTTATTTGTCTTTGCACTTGACACTCACGTTTGCACATAAAACACAATATCAATACCTAAAGAAAAAAAATATCAAAGAAAACAATGGAAACAGAAAATATGTTAATGGATTTTTAAAAACTAATTCTTCATATTTTTTTTGATGCAGACTGTAACGTTATTTTTTTTAATATATATACATCTAATGAGCACTACGGACCTCAAGTTTAGTTGTGCAATGAAAAGATAATCTCTTAATCCTCTAAATCCTTCTCTTGCATAAGCGTTTAAAGTTATTTTTCTACATATTAATATAAGAGAGAAAGTGTTTTAATTAACATGTCTTAGCCTGGGAAGGGGAAAACGAGGGTGTGGGAGCGTGAGGGTGACGGCAGATGGGATGAAGCAAGCAAACAAGCGAGGGTGAGGAGTGTTGTTGCTACATATTCCAGGTATTGGCGTTGGATATGAGGGTCAGAACTGTTTTTTTTTAGGGGTGATGTGATGGTGCACAGTCTTAGCAGTCTTAGAGAGAGAGAGAGAGAGAGAGAGAGAGAGAGAGAGAGAGAGAGAGACTATAAAATAAATAACACTTGCGTGGGACAGTTAAGCAAATGCATTACCCATTCAAAGGTCAGACCTCAAAAAAAAAAAAAATAATAATAAGACAACAACAGCTCAATCATCAATACAACACGATACAAAGCCGAGCATTGTTACCGTTCTGCTGAGAGTTGCTGCAAGTTCCCAACAAACATTCCCGTGGTGAAGGACGAGGGGGCGTTGTGTTGTGATGTGTTGTGGGTTGACTGACACCACGCCCCCGGGGATTCAAGGTGACATGTTCTAAGTTTGCAAACACGTAGGAGGAAGGAAAGAGTTCGAGGTCCACAGGGATTGACTAAAGCTGTGATATGTTTCTGTAGTACTAGGAAGCAGAGAGCAAAGTTTTCATTGATAAAAGAGTGTATGAATTGATAATCTGATGAGGACTTAGATATGTCAGCGCATCGGTTTGTTAGTATTGTGGCTTAATTAGATGATTTAATTGGCTTCCTCAATAATTCCTGATGTAGTTTTGGACTCACGGACTAGAGAGATGGATTGTTCGGCGGAAGGGAGGTGGTTGAGTACATAACATACGTATACAGAAGACCGCTTTCTCTTTATTCTTTTTACTTCCACTGAATGTATGTATCACAGTTTGTATTAATCCTGTTACCCACTGGCTTGCGACACTCCTTATCCCCACTATCCCATCCCCCATCCCTCCCTTTTGCTTTGCTTCACCGACTTACCATTTGGGGACCGAAAGTTGAGGTGAGGCTGACCTAATGTAGGTTGGCAAGGCGCTAAAGGTCAATGGCTTTGTTTAATTTTATAGAAGGGAAGCCACACACACACACACACACACACACACACACACACACACACACACACACACACGCATACACGCACATACATAGATGAACGCGCATGGGGCTCAAGAGTTAATATCACTGTAGTAAAAGTCGACAATTGCCTCAAGCAGCTTGCAGTGTTTGGTTTATTGGCGGCGTATTGAGGGTGGTCAGAGTAGACTTAATCTCATAACACTGAGGACATCCAGCGGTGGTGTGCGCTTCAAGTCCTGAGTCTGTTTGGTGCCTCAGGGTGTTGAGACTAGAACAGGTTATCCTTGAGTCCCCCTTTAAATCTCTCAATGCCAAGGTGGAGGTTGGTTCTCTTGTTCTCGTTGTTGTTGTTCACTCGTTCGTTCTCTCTCTCTCTCTCTCTCTCTCTCTCTCTCTCTCTCTCTCTCTCTCTCTCTCTCTCTCTCTCTCTCTCTCTCTCTCTCTCTCTCTCTCTCTCTCTCTCAAACAGGACAGATAACCTAGTAATATGACGGGTTTTTCCACACATACACATACAAGCACACACACTTCCTCTCAATCTCGGATATCTCCTGAATGACACACTCTCTGGCGCCTCTATCTACCTCTTATCACCTCGTGAATGAGTGTGTGTGTGTGTGTGTGTGTGTGTGTGTGTGTGTGTGTGTGTGTGTGTGTGTGTGTGTGTGTGTGTGTGTGTGTGTGTGTGCCTGCATATTGAGGTCAGTTACATTTAATCATAGATATGTTAATGAAATTCAATATTACAAAAAGATCAAGAGTTGTACAACGTATAAGGAAAAGGTGACATGGTTCCAAATAACTTGCCGTTTATTTCCATCACGATTCCACAACGTTTCACTGTTTCACTATTCATCGGATGAAGTAAGGAAGATAAAATGCTGATTGTGAGCTGCAGAGAAGGTGAAAGTTAATAAAGTGGCATAACCCATTTTAGAGTACGAAATGCATACAATAATAATAGTTACAATACTACACAAAAAAGTAAAATTATAATGTTTACAAAAGCTGTGTGTGGTGAGTTTGCCGAGCTGAAAATATTACGTAACAACGTATATAGAACAGGTACAAGGAAATTACTAAGTAACAACGTTTACACACACACACACACACACACACACACACACACACACACACACACACACACACACACACACACACACACACACACACACACACACACTATCTACAGGTGGAGAGAGATAGATAGAGAGAGAGAGAGAGAGAGAGAGAGAGAGAGAGAGAGAGAGAGAGAGAGAGAGAGAGAGAGAGAGAGAGAGAGAGAGAGAGAGAGGAGAGAGAGAGCATGAACTTGAGACGGGAAATGAAGCTGCCTAGTCTTGTTTAGGTGCAGAGTAAATGCGGAATATTGGGAGAGACGTCAAGGTGGTGGTGAGTGTGTGGTGGTGGTGGTGTCTGGACTAGTTGTGGTAGCAGCAGCATCGGAGGTCTCACGTGCACAACGGATGATCAGAGCATGGCGCCACAACCTTCTCATCTCACTCTCAACCTTCACTCTCCTCCTCTCCTCCTCTTCCTCCTCTCCCCACACAAGGCCGCCACCTATTCCCCACTCCTTACGCTATATCTCTTCCCTTCCATCAGGCTTTAATCTGGTTATTCTTACAATACAAACCTTCCATCACGCCCTCTAGCTATACAAAGGTTTACTCCTGCCTTAGTCCTTTACTCAAACACTACCTTCCCTTCCCTCTCCCACGGACATCTTCCCCGCACCTCTAATCCCTCTACCTATGCCAGGCTCATTCACACATGCTTCTCCTACAAAAAGTCTCTCTCACCCTCCTGCCTTTACTCTGCTCCCTCTCCCACATGCCTTCTTAACCAAACGGCCTTCCTTATCCTCTCCCTCTCCCTTCTGCCTCACCCCTCTTGCCCATACGTGGCTTAACCCTGTTTCAAGGTTACCGAGGTCGATGCTCTTTATAATTTCCCATTCCTCTTCCCTTCCCTTTGATTCGCTTCCCTGCACAATGCATTTCACTCACCCATTAGCGCTGCATCGTATCCCAGACAATTTCTTCAGTTTCCGGTAGTTCCTGTATTCTCAGTCTGTACGCACGGAAGCCCCTCCAGTGCGAGTACTAGGAGTTCAAGTACACACACACACACACACACACACACACACACACACACACACACACACACACACACACACACACACACACACACACACACTTACATTACCACCGTGAGCAACGCTGGTTCCGTGCCAGCAAGGGTCTGTATGAAACCCTAACAGTGAAGGGTTAAAAGTAAACGTTGGCAAGGTAGATTCTTGTATTTCTGCGTCTTAAAGTAAATATATACAGAACGTATTTCTATCCACTGTTGTGCACTATCTGTGTAAAGAATGTCAGTATGCATGAACCAGCGTGATGCATATCGAGGCTGTTGTATTGCTTAATAAGATATCTGGACGCACATCACACGAACACTTGAATGTAATATAAACACCGTATGAGAAGCACACACGGAATCCTTGGTTTACATATAAACTTTGGTAGAATAAAGATAAAGTTGTTGGAGGTAATAAGAGACGAAAAGGCTTTATCCACAACCAGATGAAAGTTAAAACGCACACACTCCAACGATCCCTTGGTCTTAACGCTTGTGAATAATGTACGACTGCATGAAGAACCGCACAAGGAAAGATGATGATGTGTACCAAGCATGCAAGGACAAAAGAGCGAGAAGACTGCGAGCAAGGGCCGTAGGGGACGCCACTGAGCTTCATTTGAGACGGGGAGCAGTTTTGGTACAGTGTGCACCTTGAGGCGGTATTTCAGCCCTACTCCAGCCTAGTGGTACTCCCTGCTTGCTCCTCCTCGCTACTCTCCTGTGTAGTTGCTCGTCCTCTCAGATTTATCTCCTAGGCATTTATTTATAATTTCAAAACAGATGAATTGTGTAGTGTTTGCGTTTTTTTTTAAATATATTTTTTCATATATACATTCGCTCCGGCTGCAAGGTCACAGGTGGCGTGAAGGTGTTGATCGATATGTTTAGTGTGTGACGCGTTATTATTATTATTATTATTATTATTATTATTATTATTATTATTATTATTGTTATTATTAGTTATTATTATTATTATTGTTATTATTATTATTATTATTGTTATTATTATTATTGTTATTATTATTATTGTTGTTATTATTATTGTTGTTATTATTATTAAGAGAAGTAACAGTAATAGTATAAAGGCTTATTGGGTAGCAATTTCGTGTTTTTTACCTGTGTGTGTGTGTGTGTGTGTGTGTGTGTGTGTGTGTGTGTGTGTGTGTGTGTGTGTGTGTGTGTGTGTGTGTGATAAAACAATGTATTCGGAGTCACGACCCTGAGGATATTTCTTTGTCGGTGGTGGGAAGGAGGGAATAAAAGAAGGGAAAGAGGATTACGAAAGAGAGAGAGAGAGAGGAAAAAAACAGAAAGAGAGAACAACTTACGACAGAAAACGTGATGAAACCTGTAAAATGAAATCCATCTAAAAATATTTAAAGATACAAAATTATCAACTATAGGAGTTCTAAAAAAAGAAAAAAGAATAAAACCTTTAGAATCGTCAGTATTCAACGCTTCCTAACGTTTACTTTAATAATCTAGTATAGTTTGGTATAATAACCGCCCAAACACCTTCCCAGATGATGATAAAGAAAACAAAGGAAGAGAGTCGTAGAAAAAAAAGTTATGTAATGTGCAGTTGCGTCTCATCCGCTAGTCTAATTATACTTTATTTTCTCCGTGACCTTGAGGGAGGAAGTCAAGTGGCCTAGCAGGAGGAGAAGGAGGAGGAGGGAAAAGAAGAGGAGGAGGAGTGGTTGGTTCTTTAACCTCCGTCTGACTTTCAACTTCACACCCGTCCTTCTTGATTTATTTACCCTTCGCTTCATGAGCCAGTTGCTTCACATGTCTTGCATTTCCCTCTTCTTATCCTCCTTAATCTCATGTCCTTCCTTTGTCCCTCACTCCTGGCAGTTCTATATCACATTATCTCTCGCGTGTTCAAAATCTAGAAAATTATAAATAAGCAAAAACAAATGAATATACATTATCACGAAGACGCAGATGATTAATGATAGTGAGTTACTTCTTCAAGGTCGTTTCTCATCACGTGAAGGTGAATGAATAGCTGTGTGGTTGTCCAACGTTAGGCCGCGGCTCAACAACGATCCTTCAGTGTGGTTTTAATCAAATAGGAAAGAGATTAATGCAAGGAGCAGTGACCTACGACATCTTTTTAGGGGTCAGCTGGGAGCCCACTTTGTTTGTGTGCGTGCAATGCTAATTTTGCTGTTGTAACTGGTATGTGTGTGTGTGTGTGTGTGTGTGTGTGTGTGTGTGTGTGTGTGTGTGTGTGTGTATGTGTGTGTGTAAATGTGAACTGTGTGTGTTTGTTTAACATGGAAATGAGTCTGTGATAACATCTGCGAACACGTAATTAAGCGTCGGAATTATGTAGATCTTTGTGTACTCAGGAAATTAGATATCGAAATTACTAGAGAGAGAGAGAGAGAGAGAGAGAGAGAGAGAGAGAGAGAGAGAGAGAGAGAGAGAGAGAGAGAGAGAGAGAGAGAGAGAGAGAGAGTCGCACGAAGATAAAAAAACAAACAGACAGACGATGATGACAAAGATTTTACTTTTTAGAGTAGCACACTTTTTAATCAAACGTTATCATCAAGCCCATATAGCACAAACTATACCATACGTAACAGTTCATGCCATCCAGATGTACGTACAGTCCGTTTGTATTACGCTGAATGAATACAAACATGCTAGGATATACATCAGGAAAACGGACAGAAAGTTAAGCTATGACGTGAGATGACGAAAGACTTGCAAGATGCCTTTGAGAAACACTATTACGAATATATATGGAACAAAAATAAGTGGTAGATGTTTCAGAGGACATCTAACGAGGCTCATTCATACCCAAGCAGTGCACTATGGCTATAACGATCTATATATAAGATGCAAAATGGACAGCGGGACCATTAGTGAAATAGAAGGAAGTATGCAGGAAGTAAAGTATTGGGTTGTGTGCCCCTGAATCACAGTGAGGAAGAAAGAGTGCGTTATTGTGTTTATTCAGTCTCGAAATGCTGATTGCAAGACGATGAAATAAGCGACATCGATTTATCAAGTCCACACTGTAAGCCTTTAAACTTGCTGCTCCGTGTTGGTCCTCGAATCAGATCGTGTTAAATGAGCGTCTTTAACAGGCTTAACGAGGACTATATATTTTTTTATTTTCATCTATAAAACTCGGTTGGAAAAACAAAGTAATCCAAGAGTTTGTTTAATATTTTGTTTTGGTGGGAGAGCGTGACTTGGAGATATAGCAGCCTTCATAGTATCTTTTGTATAATATGATGTGGAATGTGCGTGAATCGATCAAAAAATATATCAGATGAGAGAATGTACGACTTTAATCTTATTTCATTATTATTATTATTTTGTTGTTGTTAAAGTTAAGCAACAGGGAGGTTAAATGCATGACTGGCTAGTGGTATTGACAGGCAAATGATTCATATAAGTATAAACCATAAGAAATAGAAAAAAAAACAGAATAAATGAATATATAAATAAACTAATAAAATAATACATAAAAACCTCACATATTTGGAGCTACGGCCATGAGTTTATACATTTCTAAACCAGTTATACATTTTTAACCCCTTGGAGTCGTGTTTTTGTACTTATTTTTAGGGTGGATGAAAGAGGCAAGTTTATTTCCACGTTTTGTTCAGTATAGCGAGAAGATCGAAGCGTCACTATAACAAATCTAAACCTGAGCCACTAACGGGCGGAGGACGATGATCAAAAAGCCTCCATCAATGCCTACCGACGCCAAAGATATATGATGTAAAAAAAAATATTACGAATGAATGACCTTGAATACCGAGGAGAGGGAAGGAAGGAAAGGTTTGTATTATGTTTCAAGTGACGTTTGAGAAAGATTGAATCAGAAATATCCGCTTAGAACACAAACTCGTTGAATCTTTCTGAAACATTTCTTTTTCTCTTTTTCGTAACCGGTAATTATGCTGTTTTGATACCATTTTATCATATATTTTATCATATATTTATTTAAATTATCTTTGCTCGCTTGCTACGTGATATATTCATGTATTTTATTTCTTTACCAAACATGGGAAATATTTTTATTATTATTATTATTTCGACAATTAATTCTGTTATCTTTATATGGAAACTGAATCAACTGCTCATGAATACTTGAATCTAACTATAGTTTTTTTTGTCAGTCTCTTTGTTAAGACGAAAACTTAGGTGTCATTGTCAAAAAAATTCGTCTAGTTTCATTTATCTTTATTCACGTTTTCTTTCACTTGACTGTATCATGTAGTATTCACATTTGTGTATAATTTTTCAATCTCACGTCACCAGGCTTTCCTATACTCACATTCTCGTCCGTTCTCTTCCTTCGTCAACATAGCTATATCATCCCTACATAACAACATTGGTGTATATACATATTCTCCATCTGCTTCTTGTGTACCTTTTCACCCTTTCTCTTTCTCCTACACCACCTCTTAACCTTCTCATACGCCTCTTCTCTCCAACCCTTACATCTCTCTTTCGTCCCCTCGTCGTCTTCCCTCCCTCCTCCCATCGCTGGTGTACACAGGTAGATTTTAAAGAGCGATAGAGGATGTGCTGTGAGGCTGGGAGAGCTCTTGTGAAATACTTGGAATCTGTTAGTGAATTTTTGTATTTGTTTAGCTGATAACCCCTCCCTATCTTATTGGTAATTCTTCTTCTTCTTCTTCTTCTTCTTCTTCTTCTTCTTCTTCTTCTTCTTCTTCTTCTTCTTCTTCTTCTTCTTCTTCTTCTTCTTCTTCTTCTTCTTCTTCTTCTTCTTCTTCTTCTTCTTCTTCTTCTTCTTCTTCTTCTTCTTCTTCTTCTTTCTTCTTTCTTCTTCTTCTTCTTCTTCTTCTTCTTCTTCTTCTTCTTCTTCTTCTTCTTCTTCTTCTTCTTCTTCTTCTTCTTCTTCTTCTTCTTCTTCTTCTTCTCCTCCTCCTCCTCCTCCTCCTCCTCCTCCTCCTCCTCCTCCTCCTCCTCCTCCTCCTCCTAAAAAGTGCCTAGTGTGCCATCACTTTAATCCTCCTCCTCCTCCTCCTCCTCCTCCTAAAAAGTGCCTGGTGTGCCATCACTTTAATTACATTGTAGTTATCTCTATAAATAAAACAGCCCTTGGCGTAGAGAAGACCAAAGTATGTTACTTTACCTCCTTTCATCATATCCAAACTTCTGAAAGGCGATAAGTTCGTGTTTTATCCAAATTTGTATCACTGGGTGTGTCATTGGTTGACGTCAGCGTGAACAAAAACTTTACCACTGCACATAATTGTCTTGGCAGATGAGCCTCGTTGAAGGAGTGATTAAGAGGGTGACTAAATAATTCACTCGAACTAGGCATCTATAGACCATAAAGTTCTGCTAAGATTAACGAGAGAGTGCTGCCTCTCTCACCAAGAAGCTGCCGTGAGCCAGGAACGAACTTGCAACCTATAGGTTACGAGCCGAGCACTACCACAAAGCCACCCGACCCCTCATTGAAGGAGTAGAGTAATGCATCCCGTCACACTCACATTAAGAAAGAAATCGTGATCTTGAATATATCATGTGATATTTCAACATTGAGCACTGATTTCAACTGAAGAAAACACAATTCCCTCTAATCCATCATTTATGAGTCCCTTGATTGCTTAAGTATCATCCATCATTATTAATAACAATAATAATGATGATGCAGCCTGAGTCGTGTTGTTTTCCTCTGACTCGTTTCCTAACCTCACAGTTGTTCCGTCATCGTTGTTGTGCGTTTACTTGACGTCTTGGCGTGGAGGGTGGCAAGAGAAGAACAAGAAAGAACCTTTGTTCAGAGAGTAAATTAACCGTCTAGCTCATGCTACTCCAGCCAGTCATTTGTCTTCAAGGGCTAGAACAGTGAAAAAAAGCGTTTGACAAAGTTCCCCACAAACGGTTATTAAAAAAATTAGAATCACACGGCATATCTGGAAATATTCTTAAATGGGTTGAAGACTGGCTTTCCGAAAGAAGACAACGCGTTGTCATAAACGGTAAATCATCTAACTGGCGAGACGTTAAAAGCGGGGTGCCACAGGGCTCAGTACTTGGCCCCATTCTTTTTCTAATTTACGTAAATGATATTGATGAAGGCCTCACTTGTAAAATATCAAAATTTGCCGATGATACGAAAATCACGAGTAAAGTAACTACAACCGCCGATAAACTACAATTTCAATCAAACCTCAACATGTTAGTCAATTGGTCAAAAAAATGGCAAATGAAATTTAATGTCGATAAATGTAAATTTTTGCATATCGGTAGCAATAATCAATTCAATAAATATACAATGAATGACTCTGAACTTTCCAAGGTTAACCATGAAAAAGATTTAGGGATAACTATTAGTAACGACCTCAAACCAGATAAACATTGTTCAGACGTTGTAAAAAAAGCTAACAAACTGGTCGGTTTCATCGGTAGAACTTTTGATTATAAATCTGAAAAAGTTATCCTTACATTATATAATACACTCGTACGCCCTCATCTAGAATATTGCATTCAATTTTGGTCACCATACTATAAAAAAGATATTAATAAGCTGGAGAGAATACAAAGAAGAATTACTAAAATGATCCCAAGACTGCGAAACAAGTCTTACGAAGAACGTCTAAAGGAGCTGAACTTATTCAGTTTATCCAAACGTAGGCTACGAGGGGATCTAATTGAAGTTTTAAAAATTTTCCATGGCTTTGATAATATTAACATAAACGATTATGTAACTACAGATCTGACACGCTCCACCCGTAACAATGGCTTCAAGATCATTGGTAAGCGCTTTAGATCAAATGAAGCGAAGCACTTTTTCTTCAATAGAATCGTAAATGTTTGGAATTCTCTCCCAGCACAAATTGTCAACAGTACTACAATTGAATCATTTAAGAAAAAACTCGATAAGCACTTAGCATCTGTTCACCAAGTTGAATATTTCACTGCTGCATAATTTTTTATTTTTTTTTATTTTATTTTTATTTTATTTTTATTTTTTAATAGCATAGATTACTCCTTGTTTTTTTATTTCTTTCCTATACAAATTCCATGTTAGTTTTTTCATGCTACATGGTATCACTTCCTCTTCCGGCCAGCTTCGGCTGGAGGGAGGGGTGGGTGGGGAGGAGCCTTCCACTTTGCTGTCTTTTTGTCTCTATCACGTAGATATTATAGTAGTAGTAGTGTAGCTAAACAGACAGCCTCGTTAGGTCCAGTAGGACTGTTGCTGTCTGTTCTTCCTTTGTACTCCTTTGTACTCCTCCTCCTCCTCCTCCTCCTCTTCGCCACCACAAGAAATCCTACATTAATTACAGGTTTTTTCTTCTTTCTCTTTTACTACTACCACTACTACTACTACTATTACTGATACTACTACTACTATTACTGCTTCTATTACGGGTGTGTCACTGTTTTCACGATATCATTTAGGTCACATAGATAAAGGTGGTGGTGGTGGTAGTCAGAAGTTGTTCAAACTGGTAATAACTTGATATGTCCGCTTCTGCTGCTGTTCCTGTTCCTCTCTCTCTCTCTCTCTCTCTCTCTCTCTCTCTCTCTCTCTCTCTCTCTCTCTCTCTCTCTCTCTCTCTCTCTCTCTCTCTCTCTCTCTCTCTCTCTTACTCTGCCGCTTCCTCCACTTTTTTTTTTTAATCTTTTTCTTATTTTTATTTTCCTTGTCTTCCTTCCTGTCTTCACTTTCTCTTTTTCTCTTTGTGTATTATTCTCTTTTTTTCTTTCTTTTTAAAAAGTATCATTTGTGTATCTTCTCTTTTATATTCTTTTTGTTATTTTCCTTACTTCTTTGATCCCTTTTCGTTCGTTTTGTTACACTTTCCTCTATTTTCATCCTTCATCTCTTCTCCTATTCCCCATCGTCTCCTCTTCATTTCTCTTTCCATGCTTTCTCCTCTTCCTATTTTTTGCTTTCACCCCTGTCTTCATTCATCTCTTTCTTACATCAATTTTCTTTATACCCTATCTACTTACCTATCTATCTATCTATCT
>JAXIVD010004091.1:0-32500 GCA_036785275.1 Cancer borealis | reverse complement strand
ATGTGCAGAATGTGTTTAGCGATGACACAGATAAAAAAAACTTCAGGAAGACGTAAAATTACTGAAACAAGAAAAAAACAAGCTGAGTCAAGAAAATTTTGATAAAAAAAGGCTTTTAAACACCGCCTCCTCCTCCTCTTCCCCCGTCTCCCCCTCTTCTGCCACCGGCTCCTCATCCTCCTCCCCTCTCTCTCCATCCTCCTCCCCCCTCTCTCCCTCCCTCTCCTCCTCTCACTTTCCACCGTTAATTAATCCCTCCTCCTTCTCTCCTTCATTCTTCCCTTCCTCCCCTTCGTCCCCCTCCCCTTCACCCTCCCCCCCTCATCCTCATCTTATTCTCCTTTCCCCCATCCACCCCACCCTTCTCCTCCTCCTCCACCCCGTCTCATTCGTCCTCCTCTTCTTCCTCCTACCCCTCCTCCTCCTCCTCCACCCCCTCTCCTTCATCCTCCTCCTCCACCCCGTCTCATTCGTCCTCCTCTTCTTCCTCCTCCCCCTCCTCCTCCTCCTCCTCCACCCCCTCTCCTTCGTCCTCCTCCTCCTCTTCGTTCCCCTCCTCCTCTCCCTCTTCTTCCTACCCCTCCTCCTCTCTATCCTCTACGTCTTCCCGTTTCATCCCCGTTAGGAACGGTTTAAGACCTTTCCCTAAGCGTCAGCTACCGGTCACAACAAGCAACAGATTCAATATATTAGCAGAAGTGACACAGGAAAACAAAGTTACCAAATTAATTGGTGACTCGATAATTCGTGACCAGCTCGTTGAATTTTGTTCCCGCTCTAAGAGTTATCACCGTCATTGTTTCCCGGGGTCCAAATTAGACCATATAACCGATTCATACGAAAACACGACCGCTAACACAACAGAGAACACACTTTATCATCCATGCGGGAACAAACGATATTAGCTAAGTACCGAGAGATGATAAGAAAATATAAAATGAACTCCAGTAACATTATCATTTCTGGTATTCTCCCCAGAATAAACGCAGCAAATAGTTTTTACGACAAGGCTTCAAGTACTAACAGGCGTTTGATTAATATCTGTAGAGAGGAAGGTGTAGATTTCATTAACATTTGGGATCAATTCTACAACCAACCAAACCTCTTCCGACACGATGGACTTCATCTCAATTCTGTAGGTTCAGCACGTTTTGGGAGACTATTACACGAAGCAGTGTTCATCTTCAGGTCAAAAAACGCGTATTAGGCAGCAATACAGTCTAGACCGTAAATACTCGTCCATGCAATCATACAAACCCACGTCCGCACAGTAGCACACTCAATGTGATTCTCCCGCGTTCTCCCATTGAGATAAATCATCGCCCTCACACTAATTCAAACTCTCGTATTCAAAATGCTCCAGCCATCCACAAAAAATATTAAAGTTTGTTACCTAAATGCACGAAACATTAGAAATAATTTTCATGATCTTGAAGAGATAGTTTGTTTGGAGGAATATGATATCATTGGTGTTACAGAATCTTGGATTGAAAAAAAAAACAGATTTTTTTGCTGAATTTTCAATACAGCAGCGAAAGACATCAAAGAAAAGGAGGCGGGGTACTCCTTTACGTTAAATCTACTCTCCATCCACTTGCATTAACGAAATAAGCGATTGAAAATATCAATGCAACGTACATTCAGTTAAAAGTAAACTCGCGTAAAATAACAATCGGTCTTATTTATCGACCTCCAGCACAGTCACATTCAATCGACGATAAACTCTACGAACAACTTGCAGAAATTAGTTGTCAAAATGAAAGTATAATATTCGGTGATCTAAATTTTACCTGTCACCAAATGGGGATGTCCTCTCACTTCACACTCCGGCCACGATTTCTACGTAAACTTACTAGAAAGCTCTTTTCACCAACATGTCGAACACCCAACTCGAGGAAATAATATTTTAGACATTATTCTTTCAACCGAACAAAGCCTTGTCAACAACGTTATTGTAGGATGCGAGTTTAGTTCGAGTGACCACAGGATGATTACATATAATATTGAAATAGAAAAACCTAAAATTAAAGAAAATAAAGAAAAAGTATCAGATTATAGAAGGGGAGACTTTAATAAATTTATTGAATCATTTATTGAATCATGACGATATAAACAGTGCGTGGCAAGTATTTACGAACAAACTAAAACAAACCGTTGAATCCTCTATTCCACTACGTAATAGACGTAAAATTAAAAACAACAAACCTAAATGGTGGAACAGCGAAATTAGAAACAGCCTTTTAGCCAAAAAGCATGCGTATCAAAAATATAAAACAACGAAGGATATAAACGACAAGCTTGAACACGATAGAATACGACGTATCACCAAGAGACTGATAAAGCAAAGTAAACAAAATGTCGAACTCCATGTAGCAAACTCGTGCAAATCGAATCGAATTTTATAGTTATGTTAGAAAAAAGAAAGTACTCACCTCAATTATTGTTCCTTTATCGACAGCCAATGGAGAACACACCGAAGATGAATTCGTTATGGCTAACGTATTAAATTAATATTTTGCGTCAGTTTTCACCGATGAAAATAATTCATCGAACCTTCCCACTTCCCGAATGTATAATAATAATACCTACCTTAATACATGTGTATTCCATGAAAACAATATACTAAGTGCGATCAATAACCTGAAAACTAACAAGACACCCAGTCCAGACCAGATCTCACCGAGAATATTAAAGGAGGCCAAAAACGAACTCGTTAAGCCACTTTGCATTATGTTCAATAAATCAATATCAACTGGCAGAGTCCCTCGTGACTGGAAATTGGCAAACGTCACTCCGATCTTTAAAAAAGGTAATAAATCTCACCCCGGTAATTATCGTCCAATTAGTTTAACATCAGCAGTAAGCAAGTTGATGGAATTGATCCTTAGAGACAAAATTGTATATTACTTGGAAAAGAACAACATTATCAAAGACTCACAACACGGTTTCAGAAATAAGAGATCATGCCTCACAAATTTACTCGATTTCTTCAATGAGGTATACAGTGTATACAATAACACGAAAGCAGTTGATATAATCTACTTAGACTTCCAGAAAGCGTTCGATAAAGTGCCTCACAAACATCTTTTAAGTAAAGTAAAAGCCCATGGTATTACGGAAAATCTTAGTAAGTGGATAGAAGACTGGTTATCAGAACGTAAACAGCGAGTCGTAATTAACGGAAAAAACGTCAGAGTGGGTAAACGTAAACAGCGGCGTTCCTCAGGGGTCTGTACTAGGACCAATACTTTTTATAATTTACATTAATGATATCGACGAAGGTATCACTTGTAAAATTTCGAAATTCGCCGACGATACAAAAATCGCTAATAAGGTAAACTCAGAAACTCTGCGTAAACTAATCCAAAGCGATTTGAACACTTTAGTCGACTGGTCCAAAATATGGCAAATGAACTTTTATTTAGAAAAATGTCACGTACTCCACGTTGGAAATAGTAACCCCCAAATAAATTATATGATGGATAACGTTCAACTAAAAAACGTAGTTAAAGAAAAAGACCTTGGTGTAATAGTCTCAACCGACCTTAAACCTGAACTTCACTGCGCTGAGGTAGTAAAAACTGCTATTAAATTAGTCAGCTTTATTGGAAGAGCTTTCGAATTCAAATCAGAAAAAATCCTACTAACCCTGTATAACTCATTTGTACGGCCCCATCTGGAGTACTGCGTACAGTTCTGATCATCTTACTACCGTAAGGACATTATTAATTAGACAGAATTCAACGTAGAATAACCAAAATGATTCCTAGATTGCGCAATAAACCATACGACGAACGTCTTAAAGAGCTCAATGCATTTCCTCTCACTAAACGCAGACTAAGAGACCTTCTAACAGTATTGAAAATGTTTAAAGGATTCACAAATTTAAAGCCGGAGGACTACTTTACTATCGACCGTTCAAGCAACACCCGCAACAATGGCTTCAAAATACTTGGCAAACGCTTTATAACTAACGAAGCCAAGTACTTTTTCTTCAATTGAGTCGTAAATATATGGAATGGACTGCACTCAAGCGTCGTCAACTCGAGCACAATAGAAACTTTTAAAAATCGTCTCGACAAATATCTTGAAAGTAATCCTCGGCTGGCAATGTTCGTTACAGAATAATTATAGACATTTTCAAATCGTAAAGATAATTACGGGATTCATGGTGTAGGGTGACTCAGACTGGTGGGAGGCTGCAGCTGTTGGCTGTCAGGATACGGACAGATCCCTTGATCCGAATTAAATGAGAATCAAATCTCTACCTGAACAACAGGTGCAGTATAAATCCTACTGGTCTGTGTCTACTGCACCAGTTCCCATTTGATATGAGATCACGATTTTTGTGCCAGCAATAATGATAGTCTATTATAGTATAGCATAGTATAGTATCTTCTTTTTTTCTTTTTCCACGCTTTCCTCGAAAATTCCATGTAGTTTTTCTATACTATATGGTATCTCTTATTTTCCTGCCAGCTTCGGCTGGAGGGATGGGTGGGAGGGGAGGAGCCTTCCACTGTACTATCCTTTCTCTAATTCAAGTAGTTAGTGTAGCGTAGTTATAACAAACAGCCTTCGCAGGGACCCTAGGATCTGTTGCTGTGTGTGTTCCCTTGTATTCCCTTGTATTATCTATTTGTAACGATGCTTTGCTGATTTCAAAGTTCATGTGGGTTTATTTATTGGATTTCAGTTTTGGTGTTATTTATTTAGATGTGATGCTAGGCCAGGTTTACATTATCATGTGAACGAATGCCGTGGTTCAGGTTATGTGGTCTGGAAGGTGTCAGATGTGGACGGGATGTGGCTGCCCAGCACCGCCTAGGACGAGAGTGCTATAGGGCCAATGAAGTTTGTATCACTTAATGTCATGTTTATTTCAAGTGTGGTTATCATCATTCTAAGTGTATTTGTGCTTGGTGAAGTTATGCATTACCAGTTGGGTGTATCTGTTGGACAATCGGTTTAATGTTATTTATCTAACTGTTATATTAGGCAAGTTACGCTGCGTGGTCTGGAAGGTGACAGATTTGGATGTAATGTAGTTGCCTAGATTCGCTTAGGAAGAGTGCTATACAGCCTGTGAACATCGTATGATTTATTATTATGTTTCTTTCTAATGTGATGCTACTGTGGTGGTTCGCGGTTAACTACCACTCGCCGCGAACACCCCAACTACCTACTGCCACTCCACGCCTCGGACGCTCGAGACACGCAACAACCTAACCAGGCCCTGCCGCTCCTCGCGATGGACGCCAGAGCTTCAACGAGTCGAGCCAGCTCGGTGAATGCTTCGATGGACAATCGGAACGAATCATCAGAACCGACGCCGGGAGCACGCGCCGAATGTTATCCAGACCAAGCCAGCCTTCCACCTCGGCAACACCACCTCCTTTTACCCTCGGACCTCCACAACGCTAGTGCCACTTACCCGCTGTTCACTCACTGTCTGTAATTTACAAGTAAAGGGTAATATTGGTGTTGCTACGAGTCTGCCTTACTTCGTACCTGACAGAACTTCTACATTGGTGACCCCGGAATGACGCCCATGGAGGAGAAAGTCAAGTTGCCACCCTTCACACCTGATGTCGATGGGTGGCTTACGCACATGGAGGCCATTCTGGCAGGTCGAAGCCTCGACCAGAAGCAGAAACATAATGCCCTTGTTTCTGCACTACCAACGTACGTCGTCAACCCGCCGACGGAGAAGCCATTTGATAACCTCAAGGAAGTTCTGATTTAGTGTTACAAGAAGCCGAACCGTGTCTACTTTAATGAGCTTCAGAAACTGGCTTTAGGCGACGACTCTCCGTCTTCTCTGTGGTACCAAATGAGTGCAATCAACTCGCGGTGCAGCACACCGCTCCCGGATACACTCTTGTGCCAGTTTTTGCTTCGTAAGCTATCCACTGATGTGCAGGTAGCTATAGCCACGCTAGATCCCACAGTCGACCAAAAAATTTCCTGTCCACGGCTGACCGTGCATGTGACCGTGCACGCACGCCTTAAAGAGGAATCTACTGGGATGTCTCCTGGTGTTTGTGCTGTTCCAGGGTTCCTACCGTGCTCATCCTCTCACTCATACGACTCTGTAAATGCAGTGCATAAAAACTCTAGCGATGATGCTAGTGCGGTGCTTCATGACGTTAACCCGATTGGTGCTGTGGCCAGTGTTAAGGCTGATGACAGAATTGAAAATCTTTTCAGCCGAGTTACCTCGAGCGCTCTCTACGTCATGCTCAAGGTCGTAATAGCGGAGAAACTCCACGCTCTGGAGACGTGTGCTGGTATCATACCAAATTCGGTAGAAATGCCCGTCAATGTAGACTTTCCTGTCAGATTTCGGGAAACGGACGAGGCGGGGAGTGGTAAACTCTGCCACCCCCGCCTCCCAAAAGGGTGATCTTCCTTACGTCTCCGACAGGACATCTGGCATCAGGTTTCTAGTGGACACAGGAGCAACTGTCAGCATCCTACCCCCCCTCGGAAGGCGACCGGGTAAGCAAACAACCAGCTTATGATTTACTTGCAGCCAATGGTACCCCGATTGCTACTTACTGCACGAAGGTAATGTCACTAAACCTAGACTTACAGAAGCGGTTCACTTGGCCTTTTGTAGTGGCAAAAGTGACTCAGCCCATCCTCTGATACGACTGTCTCCACCATCACGACCTGGTAGTGGACGCTCGACGCCACTGTCTGCGACATCTTCCAACAAACAGTTTCACGCGTGGGAGGACGAGCGTCAGCAGCCTCAAAGTATAGTGCATGTCGCTGCAACATCAAGATACCTGAGCCTTCTTCACGAGTTTTCGACCCTCAGTTCCCCTGATCTTGCTATTCCAGTCGAGACAACTACAGTACACCACCACCATATTGTAACCACCGATCCACCGGTATTTTTCCGAAGCGTCTGAAGGCAGCTTAAGAAGAATTCGCAGAGCTTCTCAAGGAGGGGATTATCGGACCTTCTAGCAGCTGCTGGGCTTCCCCTCTCCATATGGTACCAAAACGCACGGCAGGGGAATGGCGAGCATGTGGTGACTACCGCGCTCTGAACATCACTACCATACCGGACAGGTATCCCGTTCCACATAACCAAGATTTTCATTCCAACCTCCATGGTGCTAGAGTATTTTTCCAAAATAGATTTAGTGCGAGCCGTTCACCAGATTCCTATAGCTCAAGAGGATATTCCCAAAACAATAATAATACCATTCGGCCTGTTTGAGTATGTGAAATTGTCTTTTGGTCTTCGTAATGCAGCCCAGACCTTCCAGAGATTTATGGACAAAGTGTTACGTGATTTCGACTTTGTCACTACGTACATCGACGACGTATTGGTAGCTTCCAAGGATCATGCTGAGCATCTTCAGCAACTGCGTCAATTATTCTAGCGCTCGCAGTCCTATGGAATAAAGATACATCCAGCTAAGTGTGTCCTTGGTGTTGATTCAGTGGACTTTTTGGGTCACAAAGTTACCACTGATGGCTTACGCCCCCTGCCACAGAAGGTGAGTGCTATTCAAGATTTCTCTCGGCCAACGACAGCACGGAAATTGCGTAAATTCTTGGGTGTTGTTAATTATTACCACAGGTTCATCCCAGGTGCTGCCGACATCTTGCGTCCACTGAACGACATGCTTACGGGACTACAGAAGGATTCACAAAAGGCACTTGTCTGGACTTCCGAAGGTGCTTGCTCACCCTTCACCCTACGCCTCAACTGTTCTCACAACCGACGCATCAGCAACAGCAGTGGGTGCAGTTTTGCTGTAAAGGATCAGTGGGAGCTTGATGCCTTTAGCCTTCTTCTCACGACGCTTTGAGCCCCGTGAACGCCGTTACAGCACGTTTGATCGTGAACTTCTTGCTATGTACTTAGCTATTCGATACTTCAGACATTTTCTCGAAGGTCGACAGTTTCAAATTTGGACAGATCACAAACCTCTTGTTTATGCACTATAGACACGTAAATCTGATCATCACTCACCACGAGTTGTCAGGCAGTTATCTTAAATTGCAGAGTTCATATCAGATATAAGACATAAAGTGGCCATGAGAATAGTCCTGCTGATGCTCTTTCCAGGAACGTGGCATCTATTATTCCCGAGAATCCTGCTCCGGACTATGAAGAGATTGCTCCATGTCAACGCACTGACGAGGGACTACAAAATGCAAAGGCAAGGAACATCACTTTTTCTCCAGGCCTTCAGACTCCCGGCTTCGTCGCTGCCTCTTTGGTGTGACGTGTCATGCGGACACCCAAGACCTTTCATTCCTGCCTCTCATCGTAAGTCTGTTTTTTCAGTTTTTCCACAACCTTAGCCATCCCAGTACGAACGCAACGGCACGCCTACTGAGGCACAAGGTGATGTGGCCTGGGATCCGGAGAGACGCTAAGAAATGGACGAAACAGTTTATGGTATGCCAGGCTGCAAAGATTTGTAGACACACTATCACCCCTTATGAAGATTTTCTACTACCTAAAAAAAGGTTTCAGACAGTCCATGTTGACCTGGTCGGTCCTCTTCCACCATCCAGAGGATATTCTTACATACTAACATGTATTGATCGTTTCACCAGGTGGGCGGAAGCGATGCCTATTCCCGACATTACGGCTGAAACTACAGCGTGGGCGTTTATGAATATCTGGGTGGCTAGATTTGGCGCTCCTGACACGATAATCACCGATCGAGGCGCCCAATTCGAGTCTGACCTGTGGCGACGATTGCTTCAGGTTCTCGGCACTAACCGTCAGCGTACCACGGCTTACCACCCTCAATCGAACGGAATGGTCGAAAAGTTTCATCACTTCAAGGACAGGTTGAAGTGTCAGCCGCACCCGTACAGGTGGGCCGATTCCCTCCCTATTGTTCTTCTCTCCATCAGAACTTCGGTTAAGGAAGACCTTCAGAGTTCACCAGCGGAACTCACTTATGCGGAGCCTCTTCGCCTACCGGGTGAATTCATTTTACCTCAAGAGAACGATTCGGCGGAGGCCACTCGCTACGAGTTTCTCCATGCTCTTCGCAGAACTATTGCCGACCTTGTTCCTACTCCACCCCACCAGCAACGGGCTCAACGCACTTACATCCCGAAGGACCTGGTGCAGGCCGAGTTCGTGTTCATCAGACGCAGGGCACGTTGTGCTCTTGCTCGCCCATACGAAGGTCCTTACCGTGTGCTGGCAAGAACTCCTAAACACTTTACCATTGATAAAAACGGATCACGTGACACTTTCTTTGGACCGCTTGAAGCCTGCTTTGGGACATGTTTTCACCAAGCCTAGTCCTTTACAGGTTACGATACCACCCCGAAACCAAGATTCGTCACGTCACGTCATGCAGCTACGGCAGCCGAGCATGGAGGTTCTCCAGGCTTACGCAACGAAGATGCCGCGCCTCCTAACGTGCCTGACCTTGCTTTCGACTCACCACTTTCCTCATCAACAGATTCATCGGATGGTGATTATCCTCGCAGACCTGAGGTGACGCGCTACGGCAGAGTGGCAAAGGCTCCAGATCGTTACGTATCAACGATCACACCCGTTCCTGGTGATACACGGTCTTCCTATAGCCTTCCTCCCTTTTCTGGGAGAGAGGGGGAGTACTGTGGTAGTTCGCAGTTAACTACCACTAGCCGCGAACACTGCCACTCCACGCCTCGGACGCTCGAGACACGCTGGTTCACACGCAAGAACCTAATCAGCCCCTGCCGCTCCTCGCCATGGACGCCAGAACTTCAACGAGTCGAGCCAGATCGGTGAATGCTTCGATGGGCAATCGGAACGAGTCATCAGAACCGACGCCGGGAGCACGCGCCAGCCTTCCACCTCGGCAACAGCAGCACCTCTTCCCCTCGGACCTCCACAACGCTAGTTCCACTTACCCGCTCTCCACTCACTGTCTGTAATTTACAAGTAAAGGGTAATATTGGTGTTGCTACTAGTCTGCTTTACCTCGTACCTGACAGAACTTCTACACTGTTCTACAGGTTGAAATAAATATTTGAAAACGCTCAGTCCAAGTACTCTTGTCCTACATTTCAACTTCAAGCCGCTATGTTGGAGGAAGACGAAATTAGTCTACGGAGTGAGCGAGGGACAGCCAAGGCAAAGTTTAACCGAAAGGTGTACCTGTTTCATGAACGTATGAAATTGGAATCTGAAATAGTGGAACAGTTCCGCTTGGAGTAGGAAGTAGACACCTGCCGCCCGGTGAAATACTCCAGGAGAGGTGAGTGAGTGAGTGATTTGACGTAAAGCGCCGTAACCGCCAGGGTCATATGGCGCCGCTACTTAACCATAAAAAAACTATGTGAAAAACGTAAAAGACAACTGAGAAAAACGACGGAAAAAAAAGAACAATAAAAACTCAAAAATTAAAACTCAATGATCATTACAACAGAGAGAGGAGGCCAGCCTCCTTCAGGAAATATACCACTTCATAATCCGGGGAAGGACACACCGGGCCAAGCACCCGACATAGACTAAAACCACCATCCGCACCGCTACACCGGTAAAGGAAACGCTGCCTTAGCTCCACCAAATTCGAGCACTCGACCAGCAAGTGTCGTACGATAAGAGGCACCAAACAGTCATCGCAGTACGGTTGGTATTCACCGGACATCAGATGACGGCGAGTGTGACCAATGCGCAGACGAGCTAAGGCTGTCTGCAAGCGACGTTCTCGTATATTGGAATAATCCCATGGGTGAGACAGTCCTTGTAACCTCACCCATTTTCAAGGTGGCACCACAAGCATCCCACCGTTCCTGCCAAATAGCAATGATCGCCTCGCGAATCGCCGGAAACACGTCCGTACACGGGACTGGGCTAAGGGTGGCAGCCCTACCTGCCGCCGCCCTATCTAGCCATCAGCCCGTTCGTTCCCGGGCACGCCAACGTGGCCCGGCATCCAACAGAACCCAACACGATATCCCCGGTTGCTGAGTAGATACAGCCACTCAAGTGCAGATAAAACTAAAGGATAAATAAAAGGAGTAGAGGAGTTCAGCGCGCTACGAGAATCACTAAAAATAACAAAAGAGTTGACTGGAAGTGTAAAAATAGTTCTTAAAGCGAGCACTATCGCCGACAGCTCAGCAGTGAAAACAGAAGCGACGGCCGGAAGACTACCCCCCAGACAGAAAGAGGGGAATACAACACCAAATCCAACACCGGTATCAGACTTAGAGCCATCAGTAAAAACAGAAATGGAGTCTGAATGAGAAGAACATTGCTCTAAAAACAACGCACGGGACGCATATGCCGGCAAATCCTTCTTACCCTCGGAAACAGGGGCACACACGGACACATCGGGAAACTGCCAGTACCCAACCGATAAGAGCAGACGGGAGCAGAAGGAACCGACAACGCCGACAAGACAGACGCAGCCCGAAACCCAAAAGGTTTGGGGAGACTAGGGCGGATAGTATATGCAGGCGAACGGGTAGCATATGCAGAGGAACGGGACTCCCGCAAGATCGACCCGCAGGGAACTGACTTAGAAAGGCGTTGGGTCTGGAATCAACACCGAAGCAACGAGGATTGGCGACGCAAATCTAGAGGCAGGACGCCAGCATCCACGAGAATACTAGGTATCGGGGAAGACCTAAAGGCACCCGTAGCCAAGCGGATCCCAGCATGGTGCACGGAATCCAACACACGTAGGCGGGCCTCCGTGGCAGACGAGTAAACCTCAGTCATACTCCAACTTGGGAAGGATGAGTGTCCTGTGGAAGAGGAGGAGAGTGTCCCTATCCGTACTCCAAGAAGTATAAGCCAAAACCCGAAGGATGGATAAGGCTTTCTGACAAACCACTTTAACGGAACGAAGATGAGGAACCCAAGTAAGACGGCTGTCGAAGAGAAGACCAAGATAGCGAGTGGTCTCCTCACATGAGATGCGCCTATGTGCGAGATAGAGATCAAGGTCTGGATGAACACCACGGAGGCGGCAAAAGTGCATGGCTGCTGTCTTCGAGGCTGAGAACCGGAAACCGCGTTCAGAAGCCCAACGGGAAATCCTGTTAATCGAGAGTTGGAGTTTCCGTTCAATTAGAGGCATCCGTGCAGCTGAGAAGGAAATGGAGAGGTCGTCCACATAGAGAGAACTATAGACACCATCAGGAAGGACACTAGTAACACTATTAATGGCCACTGCAAAGAACGTAACACTTAGAATGCTGCCCTGTGGCACACCATCCTCAAGTGCATAAGCCTCTGAGAGAATACTCCCAACGCAAACCCGTAAAAGACGATCTAATAAAAATCGCTTAATAAAAATATGGAGGCGACCACGAAGACCAAACTCAATGAGACTAAGTAAAATACCATGGCACCAAGACGCGTCGTACGCCTTTTCCAAGTCAAAGAAGACTGTTACGTGGTGGTGATTTTTTGCAAATGCAGCGCAAATAGACGATTCCAAAGATAAAATAGCATCAGTGGTTGATCGCACCTTTCGAAAACCGTACTGCACCGGGGTCAAGAAATTCCCGCTCTCCAGGTACCACATCAGCCGCACGTTTACCATCTTCTCCAACACCTTGCAGATGCATAAAGTCAAAGAAATAGGACGGTAGTCAGTGGCTTGTAAATGATCCTTTTCAAGCTTCGGGGTAGAAAGGACTACGGCCACACTCCAAGCAGAAGGAAAATCACCGGTACGCCAAATAAAATTGTAAAGACCCAATAAAAAATTAAAAGCAATATCAGACATGTGTCGCAAGAAAGAATAAGGGATGTCATCGGGACCTGGAGACGAATCACAGCACTGGGATAAAGCCGTAATTAGTTAGCCGGGAGAGAACAGGACATTATAGGACTCCCCGCCAGGGGAGGCAAAAACCACGTCCACAGCCTCCAAACTCTGGCGATGCCGAGCCCCTGGTAGGATCCCTCCGAGAGACACTAGAGAAGTGGCCAGCAAACAGGTTAGCAACAGTTTTAGGATTTGCCACCTTCTCTCCAGCATGGAACAGGACCGGAGAAGGAGGGGTAGAAAACTTGTAGAGGTCTTACGGACTTTGTTAAAGACTGCCGTGAGAGGAGTTCGAAAGGTGATGGAAGATAGATAAACCTTCCAAGAATGTCGCTGAGCCTCCTTTAAAATGCGTCGCGCTCGAGCACAGGTTTGCCGAAAAGCCTCCAAGCACAGAGGGTCTCCACGGTGGCAGCAAAGTCTCGAAAAAGCAGACCGTTTTTCTCTTACAGCAGCAGTGCAATCTGCGTTCCACCAGGGAACAGACCGCTTGGGAAACCGGCCAGATGTCTTAGGGACGGACTGAAGGGCCGCAGAATGCAAAACATCTGTGAAATAGGCAGCGGCATCGTTACAGATACCAAAATCAGCCAACGGACGAACATAGGAGGTAAGATCCGTAAAACGCTGCCAATTCGACCGATCTAAGCGCCAGCGAGGAGGGCGCGACTGCGGTTCAGAATCCACAGATTCTAATAAAATCGGAAAGTGGTCACTAACGTACAAATTTGGTAGGACCCGCCAGGTAAAGTCAAGAAGAAAATTAGAAGTACAAACGGAAAGATCAATAGAAGTAAAAGTCCCCGTCTGACTATGAAAGTGTGTTGCATCACCAGTGTTTAAAAGTTCCAAACCCTCATCCTCAATAAAAGAAGCAATTAAAATTCCGCGAGGGTTGGGAGCATCACCATCCCACAAAGGGTGGCGACCGTTATAATCTCCCAACAAGAGGAAAGGAGAGGGAAGAACACGAGCTAGGCCGTCAAGATCTGGCCTTACGACAGGAACACCGGGAGGGAGATAAAGGCTACATAATGTATAAAATCTACCAAGGAAAACCTTGACTGCAACAGCCTGCAGCGGGGTGTGAAGCTGCTGGGGAACAAAAGGGACATCAGAGCGAACGAAGATAGTGGTGCCACCGTGGTGGCCCTGACCAGGAATAGGGATACTGAAGAAGGCACGATACCCGGGAGGACTTGAGTGAGTAAAGTCCCCGAGCATCGTCTCCTGTAAACAAAGACAGGCAGGAAAAAACCTGGAAATCAAAATCGAAGTTTCTCCTAAGAGGACCGGAAACCTCGACAATTCTACTGGAGGATCCGGAAAACTATTATTTAGAGCTTCGTGGCGAGCGAATCCTTGTGAGGTACCCCTCTTTACCTTTTACTTTACCGACCTGACTGGTAATACGACGAGAAATGGAAAGGCCAGAAGCCCCTGCGAGAGGGATAACCGTGGAAGAATGATGAATATTGGAATCCTGCTTCATTCCCACAAGGTGCTTCGGGATTTTCGGGATTCGTGTTCATTACTTTATTGCTTCACATCCGACTAGTTGCAGCCTAGTTAATACTAGATGTTTTACTGGTGGTACTTTGCACTTTTACACACCTCATCTATAGGTATGGAGGTATTTTGTTACCATTAGTGCACTATGCATTAGCTGAACGAGTCTCTTTAGAATCAATATGAACGAACAATTATAGTATAAGTGAATAATCTTTGGGAATAACGAGCAACTTAATTATTAATAATCAGCAACAAGCATGACATCACAGTGCTGTTAGTAACGAGCACCATCACCACACGTCCTTGGAAGCGGTACTAAGCACTCAGCACTTCACTGTATTTCCATTCACCTCACTAACGCCATACACAGCTCATTGATTTGATTTGATAGATTTATTGCGCTAAAGCGCCAGACAACAAATTACCATTGTATCAGGACATAAATATATGATCTAAAAAACATTAATGACCACGGGCACACACACACGGCCTCTGATCTCGCTATGGTCAGGTCGTGTCGTCTTAGCGCTCCTCGGAGCCACCTTGGGTCAATGTGTTGACCCTCTCCCCCACCCCTACCTAATCCTCCCCCTCCCCATTAGTGAGAAGTGGAAGTTCTACACAATTAAGAACAGTGAATGTTCTTAAAGCAAAAGAGAAAAAAATTAAGAACTATAAACAATGAAAACCGAGTGGTCGGACGAGTCATATTAGAAGTAGCCTTAGTGGTAATAGTAGCATTAAAAGAATTATTAATTATGTTGCTGGTGGTAGGCAGTGGCGGGAGCTATGGTGGTGGTGGTTTTATTCCGATGTTATTTGAAACAGAATTACGTGCCTCCCATAACTAAGCCTCTTTCTCCTTCACCCTCCATCCCTCGTTTCTCTTTCTCCCCGTCCTTCCCTTCCCCATACTTCCCTCCTTGCTGCCCACCCCGCTTCTTTCCCTCACACCACTATCCCACTACAATATATTTCCTTGATAAACCCAACTCTTCTATTTTTCTTCCGCGCTACGTAGGAAAGAATCCACAATTTTTCATCATCTCTTCTTCTTCCTGAACTTTAATTAACATAAATAAGATTTTTAGGTAAGTTGTGAAAGGGAAGGGATCACGGTTGTGGTGATGGTGGTGGTGGTGACGGTTGTGGTGATGGTGGTGGTGGTGACGGTGGTGGTGATTGGGGTGATGGTGTTGGTGGTGGTGGTAATGGTGGTGGTCGTTGTGTTTGTGGATGAGCTAGTAGTGGTGGTGGTGGTCACCTGGCGTGCTGGTGGTGTTAGTGGTGGTGGTGATGGTCACCTGGTGTGCTGGTGGTGTTAGTGGTGGTGGTGGTGGTAGTCACCTGGTGTGCTGGTGGTGTCATTTACATGTGTTATAAGTAATGTTAAATTGGCTTTTTTCTTCCCATAAGTATTATTATTTGGGGTAGTTGATTGATCCCAGTAACTCTTGTGTACTATAAAGTCAAATCACCTTAATAGTTGTCTGTGGGTGAATAAAGATGGGTCTTCCTTTTTGTCTTTTATTAACAAAATATATTTCTCTGAGTGATAACAATCTTCACATACGACCGCGGTAATTTCACTCTCTCACTCACACTCTGTCTTTCACTCGCTTTCACCGAGTCACTGCCTAGTGATTCTCCTTGTTCACGACTTCTGTCTTTCCCGTAACAGGGTTACGTCTTAACTCTTTGGAAGCTGATGGTATTCTCTCGTCTGACTGACGAGATTTTTCTTTGGAACTCTATAGTGTCGACGTCACTAACACAGTTATGACGTCGACCGGAAGTAAGTGACCAATCACAGGGTTGTCTAACTATGACGTACATTTTCTTCCACCAATGGGGTGTCTATACCTAACGAGCTGAATAGAGAATAATCCTTATCGTTGTGTACTAAACATGACGATTTACGACGGAGCGTTACGGCTAGCGGCGACGAAAGTGCCGACACATATCCTGCCCTTTCACCTTATTATTCATAGTTATTCATGCATTCAGTCTTGGTTATTCAACTTACTTAGGTCTATTTCCAACCATTAAAATGCCTATTACAGGGCTCGGTCAGCTACTGCTTGTCGTCCCGACAAGTCTTCTGTATTACAATAAAATAATATAATAAATTTCTTAAATTCCTAATACTATCTTACATGTCATCTTATATGCAACATCATTGAATATCTATACTCATTATACAATGCATCTTATTATCAGTTTACTGTTAGTTTCTTTTCTATTTCACCATATCTTTTGTCCTATTACAGGGTTACGGCATTGCAGCTATATGTTTTACTATTCTGTGTGTTCAACTTTCTATACACGTAATATTTATTTTTCTCAAATCTGCGTGTAATCCTAAGTTTGCAATTCCTAATCCTGCCAATGCTCCAATAGCTGTCATAATAGCTATGGCTCTTTTTCCTCTTTTCTGTAGGAAGTTTCTTTCTAAGATATCCACCTTTTTAGCTATGACTGAAATTTTCCTATGTATTCTAATGTTGTCTATTCTATTTTCTTGTAGTTTACCAGTTACCTTTTCCAAACCATGGTTTATTACTTGAATATTATCTCGTACATAGGTTACATTGTCAAAATGTAGAACTATCCTCACTGATTGATTTACAATTATCATATTTCCTATGTTCCTCACTAGGACACCGGGCCTCACAGGGTCCCAGGCTGCTATCAAAGTGGCTACAAGTAGACAAGCCAACAGCTTCATTGTTATCTGTAAAATGAGTTACAATCAACTCCTAATTCTGCTAACATCTGGTTTACATATTCATAAAATTCTTTTTCTAATTCTTGTTCATTTATACAACATATTTTCGTTACTTTGTCTGTCATATCTTTTATAGCATGTACCTCTTTATAACTTCGTAATTTCTTTCTGTACTCATTATTATCTGCATTCTCACTCTCGACTATATTTTCTCTATTAGTATCTATATTTTCCAAGGATGCAGAAGGTTGATTTTGCTCATCTGAATCTCTAATACATATTAGGTCGTTTTCAATTATAGCAGTTTTCTTTAAATCACTGCAATGTCTAATAGTTACTTAGCCAGTTTTCATATTTTGTACCTTGAATTTATTTCCAGTGTCTACTGCAATTACTTTATGTGGTCCTGAGAATTTCTTAGATAGCTTGGAGCTTCCAACGAGAGGAACGTGTAATTTGGCCATTACTATATCTCCTATTTGTAAATTTACTTCTCTAGCTGTTTTGTGTTGTTGTTTCCTCATTTGACTTGCGTAGGTAGCCATGTGTTCTCTAACTTTCTGGTGTATTTGTTGGAATTTGTTTATTCTATTTTTAATGTAGTCATCTTCATTATAAACTGGACCAGGTGTTGTGTCTAATAATTCGTAGGGTAGTACTTTATCTTCACCATAGATAATATAATGTGGTGTCTCACCAGTGGCTGAATTTAATTGTGCGTTTAGAGCACATTTCACGTAGGGAATCCACGTGTCCCAAGTGATACTGTGTGGATTAATTAATGATCGTAAGCAATTAATTATCTTTCTATTTAGTCTTTCTACGACTCCATTTGTCTGAGGCCTGTAAACCTGGACATTTACCTTCTTTATATTGAAGAGTTTACATAATTCTGTTAATATTTGATTATTATATTCAGTACCATTGTCTGAAATAATGGTATGTGGAGTGGTAAAATTGCAAATAATCTCTCCTCCATGACGGTACTTGCTACGCTTTCAGCGGATTTGTTTGGAATGGGCCGTAAAATACAATATCGGGAAAGATAGTCTATGGCGACTAATAAATATTTATAACCTGATTCTGAGAGTGGTAATTCAAGAGTGTCCAAGTGTACACGCTCCCAAGGACGATTTGGTATGGGATACGCAAGAATGGGAGCTGGACTCCCTGTATTTCCTTTTGTTTCAGCACATGACAAACAATTTGAAACATACTCAAATATATCTTTTCGCATGGTTGGCCAGAAATATTTCAACTTTGCCTGTTTATAATACTTTTCTTTTCCAGGGTGTGAACTGGTGGGTACGTCATGAATGAATTCTAAAATTGTTGGTACCAGTGACTAAGGGATTACTAGTTGTCTCACTTTTCCTCTAGATGTGTCTATATCTGAAAGCACAGTGTTTCTATACAACACACCGTTATGGAGCTGAAAATCATTTACCTGTAGTTTCTTAGGTAACTTTGGTTGTGGGCGCACGTTCGGTTCGGTTAAATGTGCAATTAAATTACTCCAAATAACGTCCTTCTTCTGTTCCTCTATGACTACAACATTTTCTAAACTGAGCAATTCCTCTATGCTGCAAATTGCTGTATTTACTTCTCGATCTGCACAAATATTCCTGGACAAAGCGTCCGCGGCAGTGTTTTTCTTACCAGGAATGTACTCAAAAGTCACCTCATACTGTTGTAACGTTGTGAACCATCTAGCTATTCGTCCACGAAGATTTGTGTGCTTAAACAAGTTCTGTATGGCGGTATGATCTGTCCAGACCCTAATCTTGTATCCTAAGATTATGTCTCGGAATTTCTCTAAGCAATAAATAACCGAGAACGTCTCGCGTTCCGTCACGCTGTAATTGCGTTCTGCGGAAGTACATAGTCTAGAAGCATATGCTATGGGTTGTGGTTTACCATTTCTTTCCTGCATAAGGATACCTCCTAATCCAATATCTGAAGCGTCAGTGCAAAGGATAAATTCTTGTTTGTAGTCTGGGTAAATTAATACTGGTGAACTTGTAAGTTTCTCTTTCAAGGTCTCAAATGCCTTCTGTTGCGGGGGTTCCCAACAAAACTTGGAATCTTTCTTTAGTAGCGAACTTAGAGGATGTGCTAGATCCGCATATCCGCGTATAAACTGCCGGTAATATCCTGTGAGGCCCAGAAAACTTCTAACCTTGTCTGCTGATGTAGGAGTAGGGAACGTATTTACCGCATCTACCTTGGATTATACTGTCTGTAATCCGTGTTGATCTATTTGATGTCCTAAATAAATAACTTTATTCTGCAAAAATGAACATTTTTCTAGACGTACTTTCAATCCTGCTTCTCGCAATCTAGAGAAGATGAGGTCTAACTTTATAAAATGTTCTTCCAGTCTTGGAAGCCACTAAAATATCATCTAGAAAAACATTAGCTGTATTTCCTAGAAGTCCCCGTAGTATAATGTTCATAAGCCTCATATACGTTAATGGGGAATTTGATAGGCCAAAAGGCATACGCTTGAACCTATAATGACCTGTAGGCGTGCTAAACGCTGTCATATCTTTACTTTCTTTTTCTAACTCAATCTGCCAGAAAGCACTCTTTATGTCTATAGTACTGAAATATTTATTTTCTGTTCCTAACCCGTGGAGTATATCAGAAATTACAGGTAGAGGAAGTCTGTCTGGAATGGTTCTTTCATTTAAATTTCTGTAATCGACAACTGGTCTCATGCTGCCGTCTGGTTTAGGAACCAGGATAAGAGGGAAATTCCATTCACTGTCTGAGGGTTCTATGACGTCCTGTGAGAGCATTTCAGCAATAATTTTATCAAGTGTCGCTAGTTTACTATGTGGCATTCTATAAGCAGGTACGTATATTGGTTGAGTATCCGGTTTTAACTTGATTCTGTGTTTGAGCACGTTAGTCTTGCCCAATTTGTCACCCGGTAATGCGACTGCACTTCTATGTTTAACTAATAATGCCAACAAATTATGTTGCAAGTCGTGTTGACACGAAAGCTTGAGATGGTTCCGGAATTTCCACTGCAAGTTTTCTGTCTCTGACATATCTGTTTCTGTCTGTACTGTACCAGCAAAAGTCTCTACATTATCTTCTGTGAATTCTTTTTCATTCATAATTTGGATAGGGTGTTCATAGACCTGAAACGAACCAATTTGAGTTCCAGGCTTCAACAACAAATTCTTATTCAATGTGTTAGTCAAAAGAACTTCTACAGTGCCTTCGTTAGACATATATACTGCAGAGTCGAAAATACACCCTTTTAATTTTGTGGTCTTAGGGAGAGCTATTATTTCCTGAGATGTGTTAAAACCTGTCAGCTGAATCTGCACCTTGTTTATTGCCATAGCATGCAACAGTGTCGACCCTGTTACATAACCAGAAACAATATGGAAGGATTCAGTTGCGACAAACGTTTCTTCATTTACGAATATTTCTTCATCTATTGAGTTTTCTGTGGTGTTTTTAGATTTCTGGGTTATATTACATGACCGCTCTGCCACGTTATTAAGAATTTCTGGCTGGTTGCTCATGCCACAGTGTTCATCTGTATTCTGTATTATAGGGGATGTTGGCTTTACTCTGTCTTGATTTTCCAAAAATGGTATGAATTTAAAAGAAATTTTTGCACCTCCCCTGGCTGGGAAAAGTGAAATATCCTCGTCTTTCATTGTCTTATATCCTACCAAAAGATCTCCAGGGAAAGAAGATTTTTCCACAACTACTGTCTCGATATCAAAGTAAAAGAGATTATCTATAAAAACTGGCAGCATGATTTTTCCTAAGGTTTTCATCTGATTTCCTGTTACTCCCTGTAAAACGTAATGTGTTGGTTCAAGAATTAATACTCCAGGTTTTATTTTCCTAAGGAACTCTAAACTGATGATGTTAATCATTGCACCTGTATCTAGAAATATTCGAGTGGGTTGATCGAAAACCTTTCCTTCAATGACTGATCCCTGTTCTACCTCTTTGACAGTTACAACGATTTTTCTTTCACTTGGTGCGTACTTCTCTCTGTTTTTGTCTGAGGTGGTTTGTTCTACTGACCTCGGTTGGTGTGTGTTTCGAGGGCGTGCTCCTCGAAATCCTTCACATATCTGACTCTTCTGTGGGTTTTCTAATCCACTTACTTTTGTGGATGGGATGAAGCCGGTCCTCCATTTTACTCCGGTGGTGCTTGGAAAAAATTTCCAGTACGACTACGTCTGCAATCTCTCGTCTTATGTCCTATCTTTTTATGGTAGGCACACCATGATTGATTTCTACACGTATTTTCCTTATGTCCTTGGTACTGACAATTTCCGCATATTTGTTGTGAATAACATTCCCTTGCTGTATGACCCATTTTGAAACAGGTGTAACATTTAATAGAACTACGAGGTCGTGAATTACTTCTGGCCCTGTGTGAGTACGACTTACCACCACACTGTGAGGGGAGACGACCTCGCCTTTCTGGGGATGGTGATTGTTGTCGCAGGGGTAAAACATATTGATTTGAATTTGGATCCTTCTCTATATATCTCTTAACCATGTAATCTATCTGACTTAGTTGTACTGTACTGTTTAGATCTTGGTACAGTTTCTCCGTAATGGATCCTTGGCTCTTATGTATTAATTTTGACATCATTAACATTTTACTTAGTTGTTTCAAGGATATCGTGTTGGGATTATTGGTGTCTGTCCACGGTGTACCCTTTAGGTTATCCTCTAGTTGTTTGGAAAATGTGTCTAACCTTGATATATACTGTGTCATAGTTTCGTCTCCTCTTTGTTGGATTCCCAAGAATTTTACAAGAACTCTCAGGGGTTCAGTATCACTGGTTGGCAAAAAATGTTTCCTGAATTCTGTAAGATACTCTTTGTAGGTCTTTATTTCTTCTACAAATTTTCTACAAATTATGATAGAACGCGCCGGAGCTTTATGCGGGTGAATATGAGCCTTAAAGACTTCAATCTTCTGTTGGTCGTCTTTGAGACCTTTAGTCGCTATATAGTTGTATATTCTGGCGATGTAACTTTCTAAATCTATTTCTTCTGGATCCCCGGAGTACAGTGGGAGTTGAATTTGGTTTGTGATAATTTCATGTTTCAAAACCTTATTCTCTTCGGCCATTGTTTCAGTGATTTTTTTAAGACTTTTTCCTAAACTTCGTTACAATTTGATCTCGTCTAGGTGGTACCGATATTCGTCTCAACATAAGACGCCTAGTCCTATACTATAGTTGTTTACATACAATAATTGGTCATACCTTTATATATGTCGTGTTTGCGATACAAGGAGAAGCACTATAAGACAGATGACAGATGCACTCTTGCGATGTCTTGGTATCTTTCGGGCAATTCTCTCACACCACGAATCTAAATTGTACAAAAAATGTTAATAAAGAAGTTCAAAGACAAGTAATTATAGTGAAATGAATATTCTCACTATTTCATGTTATTAGGTGTATAATTTTAGCTAGATGGGGAGCTGGTGTCCACTGCAAGGTGTAGATATGGGCGTATTGGTACCGCCCGTGGCTGGCTGGTTGCTGACTGCGTTGTTTGCTGGCTGCTGACTGCGTTGTTGACTGGCTGCTGACTGCGAGATGGGTGCGTGTGAACGTCAATGTCATACCCACACTGTTCTGCTTCTTGTGATGATGTTGATTGTAGAATGAGGACAATGCGAGGAGAGGTAGTGAGAGATAATTATAAAATGTTTATGTGGCCTTGAATACCGCGCACCAGTCGTGGAAGTATATTTACCAAACTTTGCGTCTTGTTTTACAATCTTCGGAGGCTTGTTGATATCCCGTGAGCTGCGACACCACTGTTACTTGGGGTAGTTGATTGATCCCAGTAACTCTTGTGTACTATAAAGTCAAATCACCTTAATAGTTGTCTGTGGGTGAATAAAGATGGGTCTTCCTTTTTGTCTTTTATTAACAAAATATATTTTTCTGAGTGATAATCTTCACATACGACCGCGGTAATTTCACTCTCTCACTCACACTCTGTTTTTCACTCGCTTTCACCGAGTCACTGTCTAGTGATTCTCCTTGTTCACGACTTCTGTCTTTCCCGTAACAGGGTTACGTCTTAACTCTTTGGAAGCTGATGGTATTCTCTCGTCTGACTGACGAGATTTTTCTTTGGAACTCTATAGTGTCGACGTCACTAACACAGTTATGACGTCGACCGGAAGTAAGTGACCAATCACAGGGTTGTCTAACTATGACGTACATTTTCTTCCACCAATGGGGTGTCTATAACTAACGAGCTGAATAGAGAATAATCCTTATCGTTGTGTCCTAAACATGACGATTTACGACGGAGCGTTACGGCTAGCGGCGACGAAAGTGCCGACACATATCCTGCCCTTTCACCTTATTATTCATAGTTATTCATGCATTCAGTCTTGGTTATTCAACTTATTTAGGTCTATTTCCAACCATTAAAATGCCTATTACAAGTATGTTAATTCTCTCTTTCATGCATTTCCTATAAATTCTTCATAATAAACTTCCTGCCATCTAACAATCCCATGAGAATCCTAGAAACATATTCCATATTTTAAAGCCTGACAAACAAACTCTCCTCTTATTGTTTCTTTCTTCTATTAGTTTCCTCTCTGAGTCTCACATCGGATGCTGCTACTCACGCTTCACAAGTTAGGCTCTCATCCCTTCCTTCTCGTCCATCCTCAAGTGCTGGAGCTCGAATTTCAGAGTTTCAACTAAGTGGCTCAGCGATACACAAATTCTTCATTTTATATTTGAGAACTGTTGCAAAGTGGGATAAAAGAGAAGGAAGAAGACTACTTATAAGACCAGCCTGAAGGAGGAGGGGCATGAAATAAAAGGACTAAAGCCGCATTTTTGTCGTCCACGGCTTCGAAGATTGTCTTCGGTAAACCCAAGTCAATCTCAAGTCAATCCCGCCTGGCGCGTTTTTGTCGTCCACTTTCGGCTTGGAGGATACGAAGACAGTTCCAAGCCGAGGAGACTCGGCTTCGAAGACTGCTCTGGAGGTGTCTTGGGAGACGGATTTCAGCTTGCAAACCGGATTCCCTTGAAAAACACCGACAAAAAGGAAATATGGCGGGCCAAACAAAGTAAGTAGTTACTTATTTGAGTAAAATATACTGATTCCCACCTTAGTTGTGGGAAATTATGCCACCTTAGTAGACAAATAGTGCGTTGAATACACACATGTGATAATACTGTATGGTAAAGCATAACTTTACCCTGATTAATGCCAATAATGTCATGAAATGAGTATGTGGCGTACTGTCTATAATTTGTCAGTATCTAGGTCTTCCAGATATTAGTTTAGTACATTAAATCAACAGTGTTAAGTAATTAAGATGTAGATGTTAGAAGGTAAGTTGTTAGAAGCTATCATAGCAAGGGCAACTAGTGGGACAGTCATAGGTAGATATTGGTTCACTGAGTGATGAACGATTGGAATCGGCTGGGTAGACAAGTGCGGAGTCAATAGGTAGCTTTAAAAGACGGTTGGATGCGAGTATGGATAGGGATGATAGGTAGGATAGATAAATATTGGATTATTCCAAGGGTGGGAGACAACAACTAGCCTCTTGTAGTCTCCTCATTTCTTATGTTCTTATGAGACACAACTCGTTTTCCAGGATGAACTGTGTCTTTTGTGACCAGAACTGCAGCATGTGTACCTGCATGGCTCAATCATCACCAGATTCACAGATTCACAGCCTTCAGTGTCTGGCCTTGGTAAGTATTCATGTGTGTCTTATTACATCTCTCATAAAATAGATCTTATCATCTTAAACATTTTCAATCGTCAAATATGCATCACAAATTAATTGTAACGTCGCTGGGGAATTTTAAAGATTTACTGTTTTGGGGCTGGGCTGGTGCATATATTCGACATGGATATATGAGAGGGCCTTTTAATATAACCCCTATCCTGATGGGGGTTGCAGAATGCCCCCATCAGTATAAATGAGAGGGGTGTGGGACAACAACCCGTTGTAAGATGTTTGGATTGATTCCATTTTTATGTATAAAATATAGCGGTCATGGTTCCATGGTAGGCCAGGGCAGCCTGGCGGCTGAAGGGGACGGTGCAGACAGTAAAATCTTACTTAAATATTTGTTGGCGACTGACCAATTTTTTTCCTTTATTATCATAAAAGTACCTGGTACCATTATAAGAAAATTAGAATAAGTTTGGTATAGGTAAGGTTGAGGTTTGATATAGCCTCTACAATGGAGGACACAACCTCCTCTGATAAGAATTTGGTGTTGTGCTTACAAATATTATAAGGATTTTGTCTCGAAAATCCTTGTTTGCAATAAACCACATTTTACATTTATTTAGGCTTTGAATTGCTGTCTTTGAATAGAAAAATATGCCGTATTTCTTAGGATACTTTTCTTTTTAATAAATGTTGATTTGTTTTGGGTAAAGTTTACACTTCACAACCTAACTTTTTTCCTCTGAAAACAGTTATTTGTGATAGATTTTGATGTGTTATGAATTCAGCATTCATATGTATGTCAAGTGGGCTTAGATGGAAAAGATCAACTGTCCAATTGTTGTATGTATTAGAAAAAAAAAAAAAAAAAAAACTGTAACCAAACCTAAATCATGTTTGGGGGTGGCCTTTGCCCCATTTGACCGGCCACAACCTCAATATGACTCTCTGCTGTCATCTGTTCATTTACCATGACCATCCATACCCGCCCCAGTGAGCCAACTTGGCTGCTGCATGCAGCAGCATGCAAAAGGTGGAGAGGTGATGAGTTTTTAGGAAAATTTCAGTTTTGGGACCTAATGGATGTCCAATTAATTAAAAACAAATATCAATTAGAAATAACTATTAGAAAGAAATGTAGGTAAGGAGCAATTATTTATCTTTACCCTAGATTTTTTTTATGCTTTAACTTGTAATGCTACTAATTCAACTTTACAAATGCCAACCAGTCCCTGATACAGACTCATAGACGGCATGGGGGTTTCCGAAACCAAGATATGTGGAATTTTGAAAACACAGAGTTCTTCCTTGCCGTGTTAAAGGAAAAGTATTCTGACTTAACAGGGAAAATGTATAGCCGTAAGAGAGTATGGCAAGATATTCAACAGAGGATGCAACAGTTGGTAAGAGTGGTTTAACTTTGTGTTGCATATTCGTTTTTGAAATTACATCTCAAATAGCATCATAACGTAATTAGTTTGTGATATTTAGTCTTCCCTGCATGTAAAACAACTGTTCAGCTTATTAGTTAACATAATTATTCTCTTTCATTCCAAAGATACCTAGATGCACAGAGAAATAAACTTAAAAACATGAAACATCAGTTTAGAATTTATCGTGAGGCAACAAAGAAGTCAGGCAATGCTCCAGTTAAACCATTGCCTCACTTTAATTCACTATATGCTATATTTGGGGAGAGGCCTCTCGACAGACCCATTACTATGTACTTTGGCCTCTCTAGTGAAGATAGTCAGGAACAAGGGGAGCTGTCCCCTGACTCCGCAGTCATATTGGATAGGGTGGAGGAACCAACTTCTTCCCATGGAGGGCAGATCAACATCCCTGATCATTCAGTTAGGTCTGAAAAGCGACGGAGGTTGAGGCCATACTCTCATGGAGAGCGGATGGAGAGCCACCATTTAAAGTTACTGAACGAAGTAAAGGAGCAAGGAGAAAAACTTTTAAGAAATCAAGAGTTGATGTTGGAAGCATATAAAGAAGTTGAGGATAGGAAATGTGCACTGATGCGTGAAATTTTTAATATCAATCATTAAGATTGATGTTCTCATGTCCTTTCATCCCACTCTCTTTCCATACACCGTATTTGTAATAAGTTATCATTTTATCCAGTCTTGTGCCTCTTCTCCTATACTCTCATCCTTTTACTTACACTTAATCATCTCAACTTCATACTTCAGGAAATGTTTTGGTTTTTATTTTCCTATGATATTTTTCTTATTTTCTTATTTCCTTGAGTTGCCACCTGTACTCTATCACCTCCATGGTATAAGGCAGGGGTTGTCAACCTGGGGTACGCGTACCCCAGGGGGTACGCAAAGGGTCTGTCAGGGAGTACGCGCTCTCCGCGCGTCGTTAGGGTAGGGACCCGGCTGCCTGGCTTGTACTGTACGCGTACCGGACAGAGAGAGTTGCGCGAGGTGTGGTTGGGAATGCACCAGTTACCACCCGACAGTCATGGACTTGAGATTGACTGGTGTTGCTGTTTTTTGGCAGATTGGTCTCTGGCTACTTTCTTTGATGATATAATAATATCGGAATGCTATGCCGATTTCAATTACATTATTATCGCAAACTGCATATCGTTGGCAAGTATAAGATTGCTAAGTAACCCCGACTTATTCTTGATGGAAATAGTTGATGAAATAGAAAACATTACATAGCATTTCGTATGACCCAAGTGGTGTTGTGCAAACGATTTACTATAGCGGTGATGTGTAGTCACGAT
The DNA here is from genome assembly GCA_036785275.1 of Cancer borealis. Classification (NCBI taxonomy): domain Eukaryota; kingdom Metazoa; phylum Arthropoda; class Malacostraca; order Decapoda; family Cancridae; genus Cancer; species Cancer borealis. Next base: position 5,012 of record JAXIVD010004091.1, on the reverse strand, counting down.
GTAAGATCACCTTGACTTAAGTGTGATGTGTGGTGTGACTGTGTGTGATGTGGAGTATCAGAGTACGGTTTGGCCAGAGCTTGGTAGTTGTGTGATATGTCAAGTGTGTAGGGATGTGAGTGATCTGGGGCATTGTGTACTTATGTGATAATATAATCGTGTGCTAATATAATTTATTTTTTGCTTACGTTAGCATGAAAAATCACGTAGTTATTTCCTTTCCAGTTGTGTGTTTCTATGCAATTAACTGAATATACCTGATAAGTTATGCCACTTGAGGAGTAATTTTCGTAATTTCTTATACCATGTAGTGTAGTTTAACTTTCACGTTTGGCGTGGTCTGATTATGAGTCGTATAGTTTATTTGTCGTTATTAGCATTTTACAGCAAACTTTTGTATATTCGGGTTCCATATTTTTTATTTAATGTTGATTCTTTTTTTTGCGATAGTAAATTCGGTAACGAACTTTTTTTTTTACTGCACAATTTATGTTGTTAAAGATGTTTCTTGATAATACATTGCAATGCGTTAATATATATGACAAAACCCCTTAAAATGCTTAAAATTTTTTTCAGTGTAGACTGCAATAGCGTAGCTGACATGGAGGCTCAGAAGAAAAAACGACGCTACAGTGAGGAATATATAAGGTTTGGATTCACAGTCATCATCAAAAATGGAACTGAAATGCCTCAGTGTGTCATCTGTGCCAAAGTACGGTCTCCAGCAGCCATGAAACCAAGCTTGCTCCAACGACATTTGCACGGTTGTCACCAAGACCTGAAAGGAAAAGATGTGGACTACTTTAAGCGCAGAGAAACCATGCTAAACCGCTCAAAACTGGATCATTCAGACAGTTTTCATCAGTCAAATAAAGCTGCTCTTCATGCTTCGTATGTAGTTGCGTTGGTCATGCCATGTACCAAAGAAATAGTTAGGATTATGCTGGGGGAACAACATGCTAAAAAGCTTGACACTCTGCCGTTATCAGATAACACTGTTCAGAGACGTATATCTGACATGTCCACAGATATCAAAGACCAGGTAGTTTCTGAGATAAAAACAGCACCCCTAGGGACATTTGCTCTCCAGTTGGATGAAACGACTGACGTAAATAATTGTGCTCAGTTGCTGGTATTCACGAGATACATCAAAGATGATGATTTTAAGGAAGACTTTCTTTTTTGTCACCCTCTCGAATCTTCAACTACTGGTGCAGATAGATGTGGAAGACAAAAGTAAAGAAAGGAAATTTTGAGATGTTTGAGGCACTTGCTGACAGGCAAGACATATCAGATCAGATGGTAAACTTAATAGTGGATCACCTTGCCTCACTGCAAAGTGAAATGAAGAGATACTTTCCTGATGTGTCTGAAGGAATCTTGAAGCTAATTAGAGACCCTTTCCATACATATGTTGCTTTTGTCAATGATGAGATTCAGGAAGGGTTTATTGACTTTGTGAATGACTCCAGTGCTAGCTATCTATTTGAGAAAGAATCTTTAGTCAGGTTCTGGTGTAAAATATCCAAGTCATATCCACATGTCGCAGAGGAGCCTCTTCGTTCTCTGTTACTTTTCCCATCAACATATTTGTGTGAAACTGGGTTTTCCAGCTTACTAGTCATAAAATCTAAACTAAGGTCTCGACTGAATGTGGAAGCCGACCTTAGATGTGCTTTAGCAAACACTGTTCCTCGGCTGACTAAGCTAGTTGATGAAAACAGTTTCAGCCATCTCATTAACTCCCTTTGCAGCTTATGTAATAATAATGTATTTTGTTTTTACAGCTCAGTAACCATAGTTCACCTTGAAAATTTACTGCATAACCACAGGTAAACAATTATTTATTTATTTTTATTTATTTATGGAATTCTTTGTTTAAAATATTGATGGTTGTCGGGAGTTATGTAATTAAATCCTTTCACTGCAGTACTGCCAAATACACACAATGGAATGTTCATCTGAGTTATTATTTTCCACTTTATACAAAGTGAAGGGGGTACATTACTGACATTAAAAATACCAGAAGGGGTACGTGGGGAGAAAAAGGTTGAAAACCTCTGGTATAAGGCATAGGGCACCAATTTTGTTTTCATGTAACAATTGGAATCTGTTAAGTTTTTTCATTGAATTATGGATCTCCGGTGTTTAGTTTATTAAGAATTTTATTTATTTATTATTTCATAGCAATTCTGTATGTGATTTTTAGTTTATTAAAAATGTTATTTATTTTCTAGGGAATTAATTATGTAATGTTTCGTTTATTAAAAATGTTATTATTTTTCCTTGTAGGAATTATGGATTACAGGTGTTTAGTTTTTTAAGAATTTAAAAATCTTTTATTTTTATAGGAATTAAAGGTGTAATATTTAGTTTATTTATTTATTAGACAAAATAAAATTGCTAAATTCTATCCTCCCAGAGTGCAGTCCTCCCTTTTCCCAAGTCTTTAGAAGTTTTGGATAATCAGCAAATAAATCACCCTAGCCCTTGGGACCACTTCAGTGCTACCCAAAGATCTCAGACGGGCGTCGTTGGTGCAGTCATGTTAGTTCAGACGTTTGTCTGTGATAAATAAAGTGTTGTGATAAAACACAGGCCTTATTCCAATGCTTTATTTCACACAATCTTTACCATAGGTAATCTGCAACAACAGAGAAAAAACTGCTTTAGGAATATCAAAGACAAAACATAAACAAAACTGACACAAGAACACAACATAATATATAACACTGAAAATATTGTACATAGTTGATGGTACCTACTTAACAGGGAGAGCACTGGCATGATACTGACAGCTACTACCTAATATGGCTGCTGTTTATACTTCTCCACACAGTGTTGCCACATCAGTGATTACAATGATGCCATCCTAACCATAACAATAACTTATAAGAAACTTCCAATGAAATTTCTCTTTGCATTCTCTCCAGTCCTTGCAGGTATTTGTGGTAATGTATTGTCAGGAATGTCATTCAATATGCAGCCATCAGCCATAAGAGCATTTTCTTCCTCTGGATATCCCAGAGTCATGTTGTGCAGAACACAACAAGCAGCAATTACTTTTGGGACCCTGCTCATGCTAACATATAAATATTTCAACCTCCTGAACCTTCCTTTGAGCAATCCAAAAGCATGTTCTATAACATATCTAGTTTGTGAGAGTTTCTTGTTATATTTTTTTTGTGTTACGTCAAGATGTCCTATATTTTTTTTGTGTTACATCAAGATGTCCTCTATCTACGTATGGTGTTAGTAAATAAGGGGCTAGTTGAAAAGCAGAATCTCCTATTAAATTATTGATATTAGATGTTAACACACTGTTCATATCAGTATTTAAATTTTCATACAGTTTTGTATGGCTAAAGACTCTGATGTCATGGCCAGATCCTGGAAACCCTGCATCTATAAAAGTAAATTTTTCTTGGCTGTTACACACCGCCATCAAATTCACACTATGAGTAGCTGTTCTGTCTATATAATCAGCCTGCACATCATTAGGTGCTTTGATTTTGATGTGACAGCCATCTACAGCACCAACTACCCCGGGAAAGCCTGCAAGGTTCTGGAAACTATTAACTACATGTGGAATTTCTTCTGCTGATGGCCACTTAATGTATTCTGGGGCTAATTCACAAAGAAATTGAACACCTCTGTCCACACACTTATGCACACTAGCCTCAGACATAGCAAAAACCTCAGCAATTTCCCTGTAGCTCTCATTACTTCCTAAATACCATAATGTCACATACAGTGTTGTTCTAGGGGAAGTAGGTTTTTTTCCTCCTTTGTAACAAGGGTTGTAGTGTGTTTTGAACCTTGCCAGGAGATTGGAAGGTTTTTTTGGTCAGACGGAGGTTCCGGAAAAAGTCCAAATTGGATTTTTCCTCCAAAGGGTTCACAAAACCAAGCTACTTTGGATGCTCCTGTCTGAAAAATTTTCAAATTATTTTGTGTCATAACCTGCCACGCTGGAGTTATGTTATGGAGTACTCTTGGAGTTCTGTGTACTCTTGGTGGAAATACCTCCAATGTTAGGTCCATTAATACAGGCTTCAATCATCTTATAATATGAAAGCAGTCCCAGTGCTTCCACATTCTGACAAATACCAAGATGCCATCAAATATTTGGATTATCCCACTTTCATATTAATATAGTAAGCAACAGTGAATAGTAGAATTTTGCTTAAGAAAAATAACAAAGTGCTTAGAGATTGACATTCGCAATATAAACGGCCTGTGCTTTTTTTTTTTCTTTCAAGTTAAGGTAGCTTGATTGTTATGTTAGGTTTGGTTAAGATTAAAATTGGTTATATAAGCTTTATATATTTTATAACCCAAAAATTTGGCATTTGCCATATCTATAAGCGAGCACTTTTGGAATACGGCTGCCGTACCTGTAAGCTGTGCCAAGAAGCAGACCAACCAACTATACACAAATCCTTCATTGCCTGTCCTCTTAAAATTTATGTGAAGTCATACATACGTAACTCTTTATACTACACATTTCATATATATATATATATATATATATATATATATATATATATATATATATATATATATATATAGTATATATATATATATATATATATATATATATATATATATATATATATATATATATATATATATATATATATATATATACATATATATATATACATATATATATATATATATATATATATATATATATATATATATATATATATATACATATATATATATATATATATATATATATATATATATACATATATATATATATATATATATATATATATATATATATATATATATACATATATACATATATATATATATATAATATATATACATATATATATATATATATATATATATATATATATATATATATATATATATATATATATACATATATATATATATATATATATATATATATATATATATACATATATATATATATATATATATATATATATATATATATATATATATACATATATACATACATACATACATAC
>JAXIVD010004090.1:15000-25000 GCA_036785275.1 Cancer borealis | reverse complement strand
TTCTTTGCCTACCTTTAAGTTTTTTCTTATTTTGCATGATCTCATTTCTTTTCTTTCTGTGGCAAAGCCTCACAATCACTGCCCTACCTTTTTCTCTGGGCCTCCCCAAACGGTGAACAATAGAAATGTCATTCTGCTCAATTTTCACTCCAATAGTATCAGCAAGTTCAATAACTTTAGCTTCCAACACCTCCTCACTCTCGTCCTCTTCTTCCTCCAGTCCAGAAATACGTAAGTTCTCCCTCCGAGAATACTGCTCCATCTTGTCATTTTCGTACTTCAGAAGGAGACAGTTACGCTGCAATACTGCTACCTTGCTTTCTAGTTTATCATTGAATTCCTTAAAAGCAGTAGATACAGCCGTAGATACAGCAACAGATATTATGTTGGCCAGGCTGGGCAGCATAACAGCAGCTACATCCTTGACCGTCTTGCTTACACCTCTGCTCTCCCTCCCTTCTATATTGCTGGTTATATTAGCAAGCTCATCTTCTATCTTTGTCTTCACTAATTCTTCCAGTTTAGAACCAATGGAGTGTGCCATTGTTGTGTGGAGTTCAACAATAGAATTTCCTTACTTGGAGGGTGGTACCGTGTATACGTGGCAGAACCGCAACACCTTGTTTACATTCGATGGTTCAGACAGCAATACAGAGAAGACTTGACAATACCTTCAGTACTAGCCTTAGAAATGTTTCTCATGCCCAATAGCATGTCACATCAGTAGTCAGATACACAGAACTTCATTTGAAAGTAGTGGTAACTCCCAAGTTATGGTCGTATCGGAGAAAATCCAACAAAATATGGAGCTGTCTCAGGTACCTTCTCGCCGTGTGTTTGTCAGAGTGTGTGCGTGTGTGTGTGTGGGTTTGTGGGTGGGTTGGTTGGATGGGTTGGGGGTGGGGGGTGTGGGTGTGGGTGGGGGGTGGGGGGGAGTTGGGGTGGGGGTGGGGTTGAGGTGTGGGTGTGTGTGTGTGTGGGTGTGTGTGAAATTTTCCCTTCACCGCTATGTAGGAATGATATTTTGAATAAGATCATATGTTTATTTTTCTTTCTTTTCAACAAAAAAATACATATATACACAGTCATGAATACACCAACATTATCTGATTCTTACCCAAACGGTTCGATCCACTAACTCCAAATATACATTTTATTCCATCAAAATAGCGCCCACGAGGAATAGAAACTAATAGAATGTTTAAAGTCAGATTGAAACATTTGCTTTCTATTACAATAAGGTTATTGATTCTTCATTTAGTCCATACCTTTCTGCTTCCCTTCCCTCCTATCGAACTCTTGAAGTCGCCACTATAAAGGAAAATCATGAACTGTATGTAGTAAATGCGAAGTAGTTTTATTCTGAGCATGAGTGAGAGAGGATTATGTGAGATTTATAGTGTTGTTATGTACAAAAAATTGAAACAAACACTGATGGATAGTCGAACACAAACAACAGACCAAACACGAAACGATTGAAATTCTTGAGACCCCAAATGAAGGAGGAGGACAGCCCAGCTAGCGTCCATAGGTGTGGCGGGTCGCTGCTCCTCCGTCGTAAGTAGAGCATCAGCCGCGGCAGCTACTACGTCGTCTCCAAAGCCTTGAGAGCCTCTTCTGTCTCATTCATCTTATCCAGCACCTGAAACGAGGCGATGAACGTCACACCGGCCTGGCATTATGTTCCTCTGCAGTGGGAGGCTATTATTACCATCGGGAAACTGATTCTTGGCACTCCATAAAGAGAAGATTTAACTTTTATGAACTAAGGGCTCCTAGAAGCCCATCCAGTCACTGTGCTGGTAAAAAATAAACAACAACTTCTATGAACTAGATGGCAGTGCGACGTGACGGCGGAAGTTCATCGTCCTGTCCTTGTAGTGATGGTTTAGTCAACCTCAACTAAATTCCACTTGGATTTTGGTGATCATTATGGTCTACTTTGTAAATCGTTGGTACGTTAAATGCAATGCGAAGAGGTTCGATTCACGTCTCTCTCATGATTACTACTTTGGATCGATTTGTCAATTTTTGAAAACACGAGGTAATACAGTAGTGTCACCGGTGGGATCATCTATCTGGCCAAATCCAAAAAAACTTGTGTAGTGACGGGGCAGTCAACGACTACTAGACTTCATTTGGACCTTGGTGAAGATTGTGGTCTGATTTGTATGGTATTGGTACGTTTGGCACACAATCAAGGGTTTATTCCCCGGCTGCATCCCTCTCATGGCTACTCCTTTACATAGATATATCAGTGTTTCTAAAAGTGCGGCATGACATGCTTATTCTCACCATGGCTTTGGCCCAAAGTGGTGCAATGGCCGTCACCGAAACGCACGATTCTGATGATTCTTACAACACTGGTGTCTGCATTTAGGACAGACTCAGGGAATATGTTTACTCCTCCAGTATTTTAACTTTTCGCCCGCCACCCTCCTGTCTCTTACCTGCTTTGGAATGCTCTTCTGGTCAGGCGGGAGAGGCGCCGGGAAGGGGTCGAGGCGTGCTATGCCGTAGGGCCTTAGATGGTACACAAGGTACTCCAGCAAGTACATGCGGTTGGTGTCCACGTAGTGGAATGTGACGGCCGTGTCCGAGCAGCAGTCTAGACCCTGGCGAGGCAGAGGATTGGGTCAACTTCTAATTAAATTGGAAGGCGGACTACGATTCGCTATCATTCAGAACTTCATGAATATTTTCTTTCATCTCGCCTATTTTCTTTCACCTCGCCCATTTCCATATCAACCAAAACACAGACACACACACACACACACACACACACACACACACACACACACACACACACACACACACACACACACACACACCACACCCACACACCCACACACACACACACACACACATACGCACGCACGCACGCAAAGACAGACACATAAACACACACACACGCACACACAAACACACACACACACACACACACACACACACACACACACACACACACACACACACACACACACACACACACATAAACACACACACATAAACACACACACATAAACACAAACACACAATCACATAAACACACACACACACACACACACATGCAGACTTACTACGGCTGGTTTGTAATAGACGTAGTCATTGTACCAGTTAGGGACACCGCCCATTAGATGCGTGGAGGGCGTGAAGGGGAAGAAACGACCCCTGCCGAGGCTGTCCCTTGAGTCACCAGCCAACACACCTACGTTATACAGACACTTGCCTGCAGGAAGGGAGAATGAAGGTCAGGTCAAAGATCAAGGTCAAAGGTTCATAGAGTGGAAGGTGAACGTAACATATAAGGGAGAGGATGTTCTATTTGAGGACTCAATTTTTCATTCTTTACTCTTTTTTAAAATAGATTTTGCATGTCCTGGTTTTCTACAAAGTACATAGTGTTCATTTCGAAATGTTTCTTGTGGCATCTTATCGGAGGGAGAGGTAGGTGGTGAGGAGCCTTTTTTCTGATTTTTACTGTTCTTCACGTTTAGTTTACTAATATAGTTTATATAGTCCAGCAGATATCTAAGCTCTATACCAATTGGTTTGGTATCTCTTCTGGTACTCTGGTATATGTTCTTATGTATTCTTATGTACTAAGAGTACATATCTCACAGCTTTACCTACCCATTTCAGCATCTTCGGCTCCTGTGTTATCTCTCTTGCATTTCTTGTCGTTGGTTAAGGCTTGCTCCACGAATATCCGCAACGCCTCTCGACTCAGCACGTAGCCACCTCCTGCACAAGGGAAATAAAACAGTAATAAAGATCAAACACCAAAAGAAATACAGTAAACCAATGCTCCTTTCCCTTATCAGCATAACACACTCTTATTTCTGGTCGACATTATGGCGTGAAAGTCACTCACTTCACAGGGAATCCTATACCTTGTAGGTGACCCTGATGACCCAGCTTCACTTGGTGGGGGTTAACATGTTTACTTAAATGATTTCGTAGATTTAGTGCAATGGAAGTTTACGTTTGACTAAGAATTATGAAAGTTCCTTCCGAATATTAGAAAAAATAGAAGGAAAGTGTCGAAGATGAGGTGAATTTTGTGAGGTTGTGGTGCGTTTTCACAGAATTGTGATTTTTTGACAATACTGCTGGTCGTAGCGCTCTCTCGTTAATCCTTGTAGACTCGTAGAGCTATATGGCTTATGGCTACGTAGCTCTGGGGATTATCTAATCTTTTAATCAATTTATTTGGCAGGGGTAATAATGTGCATCTGATTTTTAATCCACTATATCATAGAACTTGGCACTGAATAGAAGAAAAAAAACCCACCTAAAACATTCACTTACCTATATAAAAAAAATATATTTACATATATACAAAATTGTTTCACTTAACTGAACTTTTCTGTTTAATCAATTTCAGGAAAGAATATTTCACCTAAACTGTAGCTGAGCGTTGTGTGATACAAGGCTATCAAGGTTGAAAACTGAAAGGTAATGGTCAGATCAGTGAGTGGACGGACGAACTGCTTACTCCTCTTTTCTCTTCCCTCTTCCCTTCTCCCTCCTCAAGCTCTCTTCCAAGCTCCCAATCCCATTTCCATTCCCAAGCTTTTTCCTCCTCGCCTTACAACACCGGATCAAACTCCTATCTTCAAGTAAGTGTGAAAAGATATGATTGTCAATGTTATCTGTCAACCGTGATGAGATAGCTACTGCACTTGCCTCCACTCATGTAGCCTTGTTTACTGAATTTCTTGAAGCGTGAACCAAAGTAGATAGGCAAGGTGGGATCGTAGGAGCTAAGCATGTACCTCATATTCTCCATAATCGTGTACCTGAAAAGATTAACGTGAACAAAACCGTGAACATATTATACACACACATTCCTATTACAATAATGCTTTTAAAGAATTACTTCCAATCTATTTTACATTTCATTATCATCACAAAAAGTATCTGCTCGACCCTTGAAGACTAATCACTGCACACGATAAGTTTATCTTCCTTTGCAAGAATGGTCATCACATTGAATGGTAATATCCAATAAAGTTATCATAATGAGTCATCTCCAAGACAGCAAATTGTAAGACTTAAATCTTACGTGTCGTCGTCAGCCTTGAAAAACCAGTCGTAGTCGTTGAGGTGGTGGTCGTAGAGGAACTTGAAAGCTGCCTTTGTCTTGCCCCACAGATGGTCTCGCCCGTCACCCACGCCCAAATCGATCGCACCCAGTTCAGTGTCTAAGGAAAAGATCAGTTTGTACTGCATTAAATCTACAACAATAATCTCTTTAGCTAAGTTATATAACCTATAATATTATATATTTGGTTCGTGGCAGAAAGACAGATGATTTTTGGTATGAGAAGTAAATATCGGTCCGGGTCTTCCTTTATGCTGGGTTCTACAGAAAACTCTAGTATTAGTAAATTTACATTTTTTTTAAAAAACATTATTATAATCACAAACGATAGATTGATACAATATTCAACTTTCTGTTGGTGAATTTTTGCTGTATTTTCCAAGGTCATTGACAGAGTGAGTACAGGTGCAATGCAATGATTGGTCTAGCACAGCTGTAACAGTAAGCCTGACGAACAGTTATGCCGAGCAACAAAAACAGATAAATATCGCCAAATATTTGTTGGTCAATCAGACAGAAAGCTCAATATATTTGTTGGAGCTGGTGCTCGGGAGTGCTTGTGTAGCTAGTTGGTCTACTGCAGAGAGGAAATCTTAGTCTCCAGTTGAGGTTATTTATTATCAAAAATATAGTAACTATAAACAAAATATAAATTTTAAAATCAATTATTGTAAATAGTAAATGCGCGCTGTCTGAGGACAGAGCGGGACAAGTTGATGTTGACGGGCTGTTCTGCAGCGCAACAAAATACATAAAAATATACACAAAAGAAAAACATAAATAAAGATATGGTTAGGGAACGGGGTTTCACACGTTCTCTAAGTCTCTAGGGGAGACTGCTACAAATCTACGTAGAAAACAGTAAAGGTTCCCTTTTTTCCTAGTATTTTATGAAATATATTATTACAACACCGTCCACAGATATTTCCGCCATGAAAGCCACGTATAAACTTTATCTCTGTCGTCAGTCAGTGTTGTAAAACATTTTTAAGCTAAACTTTATCTAAATCATGAAGCACGACACCAATTCTATATAGAATAATACAACGGTTTGCTTATGATATACTTTAAAGGCCTCTTCTATTTGTTCTCAATAATCTATTCCGGATTCTGCTCTGAATCCGAATCTGTTTTGGATTAATTGGGTGCAAATAGAACAGCAGAATCTGTTTTGGATTCGCTGGATCAAAACAATAACAATGAGAGACCAGTCGCTGCCCAGCCGTCACACTAGTCAGTAGTCACTTTTCTGAGGAAGTGTTGAGAGTTAAAACTTTCATTTCCTGATGCATTTAGGGTGACAGCGGCACCCCTAATTATCACCAACCTGCTTATTGTACAATAAAAAATCTTTATATAACTAAATGTGTTATTGAAAACACCATTAGATTCTTGAAAAGTAGATTCAAGTCTGATGAACCTCAAGGTTAACCTTGACAATGTTACACCTATTATTTCTTTACAAATACTGCTCCACCTCTTTATTATAAATATACTATACATAGTGCACTCAACATATCTGTGAAGGTTTCTGGCGGTGCTCACCATTATTTACCTCGCAAAACTTCTTTGAAATTATGATAGCTTATGTTTGGTTGGTTAGGTTATGTCAAGTTATGGTTATGTTAAAGTTGTTAGGTTACGGTTATGTTATGGTTAAGTTAGGTTCAGTTAGGTTCGATTATATAAGGTTTTTACATTTTATCACCCGGAAGTTAGGGTTCGCAAATTAGTTTTTTGGGGGGTTTGGGTATTAAAATGTAAAAATCTTATGTAACCGAACCTAACTGAACCGCACCAAACCTAACTTAACATAACCATAACATAACCGCAAACTAACCTAACAACCTTAACCTAACCATAACTTAACCTAACTTAACCAACATAACATAACTTCAAAGACGTTTTGCGAGGTAAATAATGGTAAGCATCCCCTAAAACCTTCACAGATGTGTTGAGTACACTATGTATAGTATGTAAGACTTCATATATATATAATAAAGAGGTAGAGCAGTAGTTGTAAAGAAATACCCCTTATTTTTATATATGTCTAATCTGTAGCGCTGATAGGCTTTCCCTGGTTAGGTTAGATTTGGGTAAAACTTAACTTTTACATCCAGCCAAAAAACCTTACATTCCCACATGTCCTCATGTTTATTGGGAGAAGATGGGGAATGGGGATATCTTATTAACTATTTATTTCGGACGGTAATGAGTGTCAGAATCATTTGTGTATATCAATGTAGAGTAGAGCTTCCCCTTAACCAAATAAACTTTGGGGATATCTTATTTAACTATTCATATGTTACGGTTATACATATTTTTGTACCTACACTAACATTTATGCAGAATTTTTGTACCATTTAATCTCTTTCACGTACAAGTAAGTTGTTTTCTTGGGAGTATATATCAAAATTCAAAGAAAATAAATAATCCGGTTAGAGGCTGCTGTTATATCTCCTTTGTTTCTGGTATTCATCACCATTATTATACAATTTTAAGCCTACAGTAGTATTTCTGAAACATTTTTCTACCACTTAATATCTTTCTCGTATATATACACTGTTTTTATTGGAGGTATATATTAATAATAGATTCCGAGAATAGGCTGCTGTTAATTATCTCCTTTGATTTTTATATTCATCACCACTATTATACAATTCTGTGCCTACAGTAACATTTCTACAACATTTCTCTACCGCTTACTATCTTCCTCGTATATATACACTGTTTTATTGGAGGGATATATCAATATTAACCTCTGAGAAGAGGCTGGTTCAGGCTGGTGGAAAAAATCCGCGAACGAGTGTCGTCTGCTATAACCCACCTCCCAAATCAGATTCGACGGATTCAGGAATCTGTTACAGATCACGGGTTAAGATGGTAAATAGAACACGATTTCGCGGCTAAGTCCCGCCCAGGGCGGCCAAACCCCGCCCAGATTCAGTGATCTGAAACGGATTCACGCAAATAGAAGAGGTCTTAAAAAGGAAATATCATTCTGGTAACCCTGAAAAGTTCTTACTCTCACCATTCTGTGAGCTCATGAAGATAAGTTTGTTGCACCGCTTCCCCCACGTGGCCTTAACGTGCATTGCCTTCTTCTGATGAGTCTCCGGCCGTGTCATCACCCAACACACAACACGCACTTTCTGATAGAGACGCGCTGCCTCCACTCCCTCGCCTGTGCATACAAGGAAAACATACATAACAAATGAACAAGTGTCTCGCCCAAATTAGTGCAGGTATAAAACAACAGAAGGAAAACACAAATATAAGCATGCATTGCTGGAAATGTTTGCTCGGCAATAATTTTACCGATCGTAGCATGATGTATATAATGGTTGTCCCTTGACACAGGTTGAGCGGCTATCTTTCATGTGTTGTTTGTTGCCTTATATGGCTTTTTTTGTGTGTATGGGCCATTTTTTTTCATATATATTTAGTGTATTTACATTGTTGGAGCAGAATGGAAAATGTTGAAAGGTCAAAACAAAATATTTTCGTTGTGGAATACCAAATGAAGGTAATTTTCTAGTTCTTAATATAAAATATTCACTTCACTTATTTGTGAACTAGTTTTTACACCATAAAGTTTTGTGGAGTTTATAAGCATTACCATAGATATATTAGAAGACTCTCTCTCTCTCTCTCTCTCTCTCTCTCTCTCTCTCTCTCTCTCTCTCTCTCTCTCTCTCTCTCTCTCTCTCTCTCTCTCTCTCGCTCGCGCTCTCACGCACGCTCTCTCTCTCTCTCTCTCTCTCTCTCTCTCTCTCTCTCTCTCTCTCTCTCTCTCTCTCTCTCTCTCTCTCTCTCTCTCTCTCTCTCTCTCTCTCTCTCTCTCTCTCTCTCTCTTCTCTCTCTCTCTCTTTTCAACACACACACACACACCCAAGTGATGAATCTCGTTGGGGTCGTGGTCCAATAGAGGAGCGTCAGGGATGTCATTATCATGTTCCTCTAGATCAGCGTGTCCCATTGGCTCCCTGGGGTTTGGGGGAAAGATAATGTGATAACTAGGAAACAGTAACAAACAAAAATTAAAAGATCACTTAATAGAGCACAAGTACCTTCACCATCATCGTCGTCGCCACCAATATCCGTCAATTATTCATGACCTTGACTCTTAATCTTGACCTTGTTGACCTATACAATTAATGGCGTCGATACTTCGGGTAGGGAGGTTGACATAAAGTTGAAGTTTAACGAAGTTGTGATGTGTTTAGACCCTTAAGATCATGACCACCCAAAGTAACTTCAAGAGAGAGTACTATTACCGATGTTTAATTCATTTTAACATTTTCTTTTATCTTTCCTCTTTCAAAATTAAATGAAGCGTAGATTTAGGGTAGGTAGGTAGTGTTGTTTATGAAGTTTCATGAGAATACGATCCATGGTAACGTACCGACAAACAAACAAACAGATAAACACGAGTGAAACACAAGCTCTAGCTCATCTTCGTTGGCGGAGGTAATTAAAGTGATTTAGACAGTGATACATGTGAGCAAAGTGAACGTCGAGTGAATAAAGAAAACGGATGAAGGCACGAGATAATAGCTTTACTTAAATTTTTGACACGTGGTCGTTTACCTGTAGTACTGAGGAGCAGGTAGCTTGAAGGTGACGAAGCCTATGAACCCACCAAATAACATGGACCCCGCCAGCAGCAGCGGCAGCTTGAAGGCGGACGCTGAAGAAGGGAAAGTAAGGATGAAAATTAAATTATCAGTACCCCATTTTTTGTTGGAAAATATTGACATCACATGAATTTTGATTTATATTTTATTCCTAATTATTCATGGACATAACGTCATTGCTAGTGGTGGTGGTGGTGGTGGTAGCGGTGGTGGTGGTGGTGGTGGTGTTGTCTAGTGGTGGTGGTGGTGGTGTTGA
>JAXIVD010004090.1:0-12500 GCA_036785275.1 Cancer borealis | reverse complement strand
GGTGTTGACTAGTGGTGGTGGTGGTGGTATTGACTAGTGGTGGTGGTGGTGATGGTGGTGTTGACTAGTGGTGGTGGTGGTGGTGGTGTTGACTAGTGGTGGTGGTGTTGACTAGCGGTGGTGGTGGTGGTGTTGACTAGTGGTGGTGGTGGTGGTGGTGGTGACTAATGGTGGTGGTGGTGGTGTTGACTAGTGGTGGTGGTGGTGGTGTTGACTAGTGGTGGTGGTGGTGGTGTTGACTAGTGGTGGTGGTGGTGGTGTTGACTAGTGGTGGTGGTGGTGGTGTTGACTACTGGTGGTGGTGGTGGTGTTGATTAGTGGTGGTGGTGGTGTTGACTAGTGGTGGTGGTGGTGGTGTTGACTAGTGGTGGTGGTGGTGGTGTTGACTAGTGGTGGTGATGGTGTTGACTAGTGGTGATGGTGGTGTTGACTAGTGGTGTGTGTCAGAAGAACCTTATCATATTAGGTATTTTAGTATAAATCTAAATCATATTGATTTGAAATTCATTAATTTCATTTTTAATTTTTTTTTTTTTAATATAATGTTCATGTTTTTTTATTTGATGTTCAGTTTGTTTTATTTGATGTTCAGTTTTTTTATTTGATCTTCAGTTTGTTTTATTTGAAGGTGAAAATGTGTAAATAGTCGCTACGAGAAGTTACAAATCCTTTTCAATTGTTGCCATCCCAGTGGATAGCCTTCAAACATCTCTGACTCTTGATAACATGGGAAACAATAACAATGTAGAGGAGAAACGTACTTGTTAGCAAGTGATTGTGAGCTACTTGTCCTAAGTCGCGCACTGAGAGGAGAAATATTTTAAGGAATCCTAACTAGTCGTAACGGAACCAGTTAGAGAGCCAATATACTTAATAGGATAGCTGATGTCTCTAGATAACACACACACACACACACACACACACACACACACACACACACACACACACACACACACACACACACACACACACACACACACACACACACACACACTGAAATCATGAAGTGGTAAAGTAAGTTTGTTGGATTCGTCCCGCTATGATTATACCTTAGTGGTCTCACTCGTACAACACCTGTGGCTTGTTTATGAATGAGTACAGGTGTGAGAGAATGAATGACTGAAGGCTAGACACGTATTCCACGTAGCCACGAGTCTTTGCCTCAAATGATGATTTCCTAAGAAGCTTAACACTATTTCTTTCAGCTCACGGTAGAAGTGTTAAACTTGTACACTAACACAAGAAGTTTTGCATTCCTTAGAACTCATTTGATTGCATGTATTTATTTATCAATAACTGGTCATTTTTTTATATATAAGGTTGCATATATAATTTTTGTTCATGTATTTGATTGATAAAGACAATCTAGGCATGTAGGACACTGCTCAATATCTTTTCATATCTTCACGGAAATTTTGGAAAATATGGAGTAGATAAGATGAAGCTTTTCCTTTCGCTTTGATGAAGAGAGACTGCACGTATAGAGAATTCACAAAATGGTACCTTGTGAAATACAAACCAAAAATAGATGAATAGACAATGTAAAAAAAAAAATTTACCATCTATTTAGGTTTACAAAAACTGCATATGAACATTGCACTTAATAAATCAACATTCAGCTGGTCACGGTCAAGAAAACTGAAGAAGAAGAAAAAAATCCAAGCCAAAATCTATGAAATGTGTTTCAGTGCAAATATTAGCGATCCTGCTGCTGCTGCTCCCTCACTTCGTATTAGTACATTGCCGTAGATCATTACTCTTATCTCGCGTTCAATGATTGTCTGTGCTCACTTAGCGTTAGGTTGTCATTGTTATCTTTGTAAGTGTAGACAATGCATTCGGTTAAGTATTTGTTTGAGTATCTGACTAGCATATATGTAGATGACTATTGTTATTACTTAAATCACTTTTCTTTGTATTTCACCATTCAGCTGTTGTTGTCTCTATCCTCATTACGTGATGACGACATGATAAAAGATATATCTGTCTAGTCAAAACAATGAACAATAGAGAAAGAAACCCCGCTCGTTTATCACGGTATATTCTTACGCCTACTTTCGCATTGCACTCTTTATGGTTTTTCAAGCTAGTTTTCCTTGTATTGCATGAGTGGTTGGTAATTTCACGTTTTTACTAAGGGAGAATAATAATGAACAGCTCACGCTAGATGTACGTACGTGTAGTAACCATGAAGTACTGCACTATACCGAGTGAATATAAGCACACAAAAATGCATAGCTGTTCTTAAATTGTATGTCTCTGTTCAATTACAGTTGCTGATGAGAAAATACTGTCTGGTATCCATGTATTTAAATAAAAAAACAGTAATACTTACGCATGAATCTGACGCCATGGTTAATCATCCTTTTGATAGTGTTGGCGTGATAGACAACACCACTACAACGCTGGCGACTATAATGTACCCACACCTTATCCTGGCGGTTGTGCCTCGAGCTCTGCCGTGAGAACTACAGCTTGTAAACTAGATGTCACTACTTGGCTGTGGTGCTCAGTGGTGGGAGAGAGGATGGACCATGTTGGCATTGAATTACTTCACTGCTACTCTTTAAACTGTGATGCTTAGATTTTTTGGTAAAAACATAATTTCGTTGGGTAAATGTAGAGGAGTGAACTAGCCTTTGCAGCGCCTGCCCAGCTTTACTCTAACTCATGGCAACCAAAACTGGTAGTGTGTGGTGGTGATAGCAATTTTCTGAGCTTATCTGAACATCTGGCACTCTATATAGCAACGTCACAGATAGGTGCTCGATGCCACGAAGGGTAATATTCATGGATTTACATGTTCACATGTAAGGAGAGGCACACAAATTAACTAAATATTTGAGTGGTCTGAGAGAGAGAGAGAGAGAGAGAGAGAGAGATTAAGAGAAATGGACAAACGTTCATTGCAACACCAGTGGCGAAATGACGTATGTTTGCTTAGGTAATTACCGTGAAATTAATGTTTTTTTTCTTATTGCGGATGGATCAAGTAAGGGCTAATGGCAGGAATAGTTGGACACAGGTGCGCGTCAGGTGTAAATGACTAATGATTAAAAATGGAGTATTATTTCTTTTCCATTGATGAGTTAACACAGTGATGAATATAGCCTCTTAATGTTTTCAAACTAGCAATATGTTTACTCTTTCACAATAAGTGTAGATAGGTGATGATTGTACGTTTTATTTTGCATGACATCCTTTTACATGAAGGTGATGAGCAGACAAAAAGATGAAATGGCTTCTCAGGACTTACGAAAGGTTTGATATTTGTTTGCTGAATGGTTGAATCACGTGTTGTTGATCATTTTAGCTTTCTGTTGCATGTAATAAGAAAAGAACTGTCCGTTTTCTAGAAAGTGGACGATTTGTACATAGTGTAACTCCATTTAAATTTAACATTTGCTCGTATCAGTAACAAGAGGTAAACACAAGCCGTCACACCGACATGCACGTCTACATCAGACACAACTTACACTTTTGGAAATTTTTTTAACCACATCTATGGTTTTAGTGTTTGTCAAAACTTAACGTAAGTCTTAAACTTCCCAGAATGTTTTGGCTCGGCAAACCAATCACTTGACAAGATTGGGAAATTATTTACCTGCTGATTCAACAAACATTCTTCCCTCCTTCTTACCACCTCCTCCCCTCCGTTTCCACAACACGACCTTCTCCTCTTTCTTTCACTTGCCACTACCTTTCCCCTCCATATCCCCTTACCCATCATCTCCCCCAGCCCCAGCAACCTGTTCCCTCCCTCCCTTGTATTGACCTTAATTTAAAGTGTGATTCCCCCTAGTTACCTTCTCTTTCCTACCTCCCCTACCCCCTGCCTGAGTTGCTCCCTCCCTCCCCTCCTTCCTTGAGACTCATTGTGCTGTGAATGCACTAAGGAGTCATACGTTGAGTATGAGCTTCCTTGCTAAAAAAAAAAAAAAATTCTAATCGATATAGAATTTTCAGTAAGAGTTTTATATAATCCGCGACTAGTGGAAATTTACCAAACTAGGAGACTATTCATATACATACGTACATACATACGTATATCTTTTTTTCTTTTTTTTAACGTTGACAGGTGTTCACAACTGAAGTATACACAGGTGTCTCACGGTCAACTGAGATACATACACATGTGACTCAGATGGTATACACGCACCAACCTGCCAATAGATGTACATGAATATGTTCCTGTTCTCTGGTATACACGAGTCTTTCATGTATTGGTCGTGAAGGAAGTCAAGCAAACGACGAACAAAACTTTAAACAAAACAAAAACTTCAGGCGCTGGTCGTCATAGTATCTGAGTTGTCTTCATTAATAAGTTAGCATGTCATAAACTTGTCCGAAAGTCTACTTAACTTGTAGCTTAGAAGTGGACGAAGTAGCACTGTATGTCTTATATTTAGTACTGAAATATTTGCACTTCAAAAAATTTTGTGTAGTTTTAATGCATCTTCAGTTTTAGTTAAAATTTAAATGATGAAAGCCGTAAGTAAGGAGATGATGATGATGATGATGATGCAGCCAGAGTGAAAAGTAGTCAATTTGATGCGTTTTCTTAATCTTTCCTTTTTTTTTGACGGAGGGGAAACTTGTGTTGGTACATCTGTTCTGACCTTGATAACTAGCAACATCGACGCTGACCATTTGCTGAGTGTGTGTGTGTGTGTGTGTGTGTGTGTGTGTGTGTGTGTGTGCGTGCGTGCGTGCGTGCGTGCGTGCGTGTGTGCGTGTGCGTGTTGTCACGACTCTAACTTAATAGATATGTCTAGGGGTATCTAAGAGCCAGTGACAACTTATATTTACATTTATTATATTACAGAAACCCCTGAGTACACAATTATTTACAAAATGTGTGTCCGTCACAGTAATATTCACAGCTGGGATGAATTATCAAACAATATTTGTACCACGTGGACTCCTCTTGCCCTCTGATACCAGTCAAACCAAACACCAACCAATATACACTTCCTACAATCTCCAAACCAATCCTACTCCAACCACTGTGTACCAAACACTTC
This sequence comes from Cancer borealis, assembly GCA_036785275.1. Classification (NCBI taxonomy): domain Eukaryota; kingdom Metazoa; phylum Arthropoda; class Malacostraca; order Decapoda; family Cancridae; genus Cancer; species Cancer borealis. The sequence continues at coordinate 7,476 of JAXIVD010004090.1, read as the reverse complement.
TATCTCCAACCAGAACACGTAGCTTAGTCTCACCACGTGGGCCTCCCACCACGTCTCCGGAGCTCGGTTCTCGCCAACCACACCGCTTCCGCCTCTGGCCAAGAGAGTCGTGACCCCGCTCGTCCCCCTATATATACAACTCCTCCCCTTTGTGACCCAGTATGCCCTGACACAAATGTATCCTTCCGCGCCTTCGCGGACTACATCTCACATCTCTACCCAACATTTCCCCCCCTCAATCAATTATGTATACATGTATCACTTATCTTACTTACTATATATATAACTTAACCTACATAATGACTAATGTCCCCAACAAACCCCTACTAACACAATACAACTTAATCTATACTTATTTACTACATGGCATCCTGGCTCCAACCTCCTGCCCGCCTCGGACAGATGCTAATATAGGCCTAAAAATGCGGGATCCGCCATCTTCCCATTGTCTTCCAGTCAAGGATGCACATGTTACACTTAAATATATTATCAATTATTATACATCACTACAATATCCCCCCACCAAAAAACGAAAAAGGGGGAATTCACGTGAAGCATGAATTTCACCTTTTTCCTTATGACATCCTATCAATTCGTTCTCAACAATGCGTCCGCTACCACGTTCAAGCGACCCGGTACATGTCGGATTTCAATGTTTCTGTCCTGTAACATCACCGCCCATCTCGCTATTCTCATGTTTTTACTTGTCATGGTTTCAATAAATTTTAAAGGGTTGTGATCACTATAAACCACTACACGCCCATGTAAATAAACTTCAAACTTTTCAATGCTTGATATCACTGCTAGAGCCTCCTTTTCAATCACACTATATTTTCTCTGGTGAGGCTCTAGTTTCTTCGACATGTAAGCCACAGGCATGGGCATGTCGTTCATTTCTTGGCACAGTACACCACCAATCCCTGCATCACTCGCATCTACCATTAATACAAACTCCTTTACAAACACTGGCGCGTGGAGCACCGAAGCTGCCGTGAGGATTGCCTTCAGACTATCGAAAGCTTTTTGACAAGCCTCTGACCACAAAAATTTTCGCTTCTCACTCAACATGTCCGTTAAGGGGGCGGCCACTTGCGCAAAGTTCCGGCAGAATCTCCTGTAGAACCCAACCATCCCGAGGAAACGCCGCAGACCCGTTCTCGAAGTTGGTGCGTCGAATTTGACCACGTCTTGTACCCTTGCCTGCAGGGACTCGACTCCACCACTTCCGACGCGATGACACAGATATGATAGGGTGGGCAGAGCAAACTCACACTTCTTCAGGTTGACCGTGAGTTGGTTGAGCCTTCCGTAGTCGGTACAAAGCCTTACTGTACCGTCTCCTTTCGGCACCAACAGACATGGCGCCACCCATGGGCTACGGCTCGTGGTCGCCCAGCCGTTCTGCAGCAGGTACTCCACCTCCTTCCTCATCCGCTCTCTTTTCTCAGGCGACAGGCCATAAGGATGCTGTCGTACAGGGCGCGCTCCCTCCGTCAAGATCACGTCGTGCTGGATGGCATGGGTCTGGGTAGGAGTGTCAGTCATGACACTCGGGAACTTGCGCAATAAATCCACCAACTGTTTCTGCTGACTCTCCTCCATGTGAGACAGCTTTTGCCCGATATCACGCAGTGTCACTGAGTTGGTGAGTCGGTCGTCCGCCCTAGTGAGCGAAAAATCCTCCCTTTGACTCTCAGTCTGGTTAGGCACATCCTCATCGTCAGCTTTGATGGCTGCCACTTCTGCCACGTTTCCTTCATATTTCTTGATGAGGTTTACATGTACCAACCTAGTCTGCTTTCTCCTGCCGGGGGTGGATATTACATAGTTATTTGCCCTAGACCTTTCAACAATAACAAAGGGTCCTTGATATCTAGCATGCAACGGGCGACCTCTAACAAGGTTGAATAGTAGAACAAGTTCCCCTGGCTGAAAATGTCTTTCCACTGCCTTCCTATCGAAATACTTCTTCATTTTCCCCTGTGCTGTTTCCATATTTTCCTTTGCTAACCGTTGGGCTCATGCCATTCTATCCCTGAGTCTGATGATGTACTTAGCAAGTTTCTCAGGTTCTGCCTCTCCCTCCCAGCTTTCAAATAGAATCCTTAAATTTTCCCTGGCCTTTCTGCCGAACATTAATTCAAACAGTGAGTAACCAAGGCTTTCTTGACTCGCACAGCGAATTGCATAGAGAGCCACTTGTATCCCCTCATCCCAATCCTTATTATTCTCTAGGCAAAACTTTGTTAGAGTGCTTTTTAAAGTCTTGTGAAATCTTTCGAGGCATCCTTGACTCTGTGGGTGGTAAGCAGAAGACGTGATATGCTTCACACCTAACTTGTGAAATGTTTGCTTGAAGAGCTCCCCCATGAAATTACTGCCTCTGTCTGACTGAACTTTCTTAGGCACCCAAGCTTGCTGAATACATCCATTAGCCTTGGAATCAACTTCCAGGACTTACTACTAGATACTGGTATAGGATCAGGATACCTAGTAGCGCTGCACATGAGTGTCAATAAATACACATTACCTGATTTTGTGCGTGGCAAAGGCCCCACCATGTCAATAACTACTCTCGAAAAAGGCTCCTCTACTATTGGTATTGGACAAAGGGGGGCTTTCTTAGGAGCAATACTACTACCTAACTGGCATTTCCTACAGGCCTTACAAAAGCTTACAATATCGGCCATCATACCAGGCCAATAAAAATATGACCGAATACTGTCACCCGTTTTCCTGGTGCCTAGGTGTGCCATGACGTCCTCATGTGCTGTTCTGATCACCTCCCTTCGGTACTGCCGTGGGATGACGACCTGGTGGTGATCCTCGTACGGTTCCGATGGGGCTTCAGGACTCCTCCATTTTCTTTTAAGCAGGCCTTAGTCTACGTAGAAGCATGATGCCTCGCCCTTCGCCTCCTCCCTCGTCAGCGCTTTCTGGTACATAACCTTCAAATCAGGGTCCTGGCGCTGTGCCCTAATCATCTCGCCTCGTGTCACGGGCAGCTCCTCTGTTTGCCCTATCATCACGCGCGCCCACATCCTGCTCACGGGCGTCCCTTCTAACTGATGAGTCCTCGTCCATGGCAGTTGCCCCCGCGTCACCATCCTTCTGGTCGCCACTCGTCCCCAGCTCCTGTTCCTCCACTTGGACCTCGATCATGGCTGCTCACTCCTTCCTGATGGTCTGTTCTCTGTGGGAATTCTAAGAAAAGATCCCGGATGCTCTCAGTAGCATCGCTAGTCACACCCCCTCCGTGTCTCGCTTGGACATGGCTCGAGTCACCACTGCAGCCTCAGCCCCTACCCGTTCTTCTGTATGGAGTGTGCTTTCCCACTCGCTACAACATGCTGGGTACACTATATCCCCGTTCTCCATACCACACGTGTTCTCATCTTCCTCCGCCCGAAACGGGGACCCCAGCACTCCTTCTCCTACGTCATTCCCCAGCAGGACATCCACCCCACTAGCTGGTAGTTCCTCCACGAGGCCCACCGACACGTGACGGCTTTTCCCAAGCACCTGTAGTTTGATGTGAACTACGGGCGTCTCTATCACACCACCCACACCCTTCATCACGAGAATCTCACCCGTTTGCTGACGCCTCAGCTCAGGCACTGCACACGCCCGCAACAGGGTGTGTGTCGCACCCGTGTCTCGCAGTACTTTTACTGGTGTCTTGGTCGACCCATTTTTGGTTGAAATATATCCCGTAAGTGTATATGGGTTCCACCTGCGCACTTCCTCTTCTATTACCTCTGCCACCGAATCTTCACACACATGGCAGTAGCTCCCCCACGCCAGTTTTCTGTAGTTCGGCGCGAATATTTCTGTTTGCAATCGTATGAGTAATGTCCTGCTTGTCCACATTTATAACAACTAAGGCATTTTTCCAACGCCATTACTTAACTTACGAGGAGCACGCAAAGGACAGTCTGCAGCTATGTGGCCCTGACCATTACACGTATAGCAAAGAGGACCCTTTAACACTCCACTTGCTGGCGGTTTTTGCTGAACACTAGTCCGCCACTGCCTATCAGAGCCTTCCTTCCCGCCCTACCTGGCTACTAAAGCAAAATCCTCCGCCATGCTCGCGGCTTCACTTACTGCTGTCACTCGCTTCTCACAAAGATACATTTTTACATTAGGACTTACACCTTGCATGAATTGCTCCAGCAAAATGATATCCCTAACCCTCTCTAAACTATTCACTCCTATTGCTCTCCACCATTTATTTAAATCCTTAGTTAGCGAGTGACTGAATTCAAAAAAATTCTGACCAGGGCCCATTTTAGCATTTCTAAATTTAATTCGGTAAAACTCCGGTGTAATCTGGTAGGCTTTGAATATCTCTGTCTTCATTGTCTCATAATCCTTATTTCCTCCACCTAAGGCTAGAGCTACAGACAGTGCCTTCCCTGTGAGCACCGATTGAACTAAAAGTGGCCATTTGTCCTTTTCCCATCCCATAGCTCCCGCCACTTCTTCGAAGGCACCGAAGAAATCATCCAGATCTTCCTCACAAAACTTGGGAATTAGTGATTTCGCCCAGTACATGAATTTTTTGTCCTCTGCCTGCCCTCCATTGTTCCCATTTAATCTCAGCCGAGCCATCTCTAATTCGTGCTCCCTTTCCTCCCTGCGCACCGCAGCCTCTATTTGCTCTCTCTCTCCCTTTCTCTATTCCTTTCCGCTTCTGCCTCACGGAAGCGCAGCTCTATCTGAAGCATCTTTAACTCCAAATCACCTCCCACTATTAATTCCTGTTACTGGTTATTAACCTCTGCCTCCATGGTTTGCAGATGATTAAGCACTGCCTCCTTTATCTCCTGTTTTGTGGCGCCCCGTCTCACATCAACACTATAGTGATCAGGAATAGTGCTCCACGTGGCCTTTCTAAAACTTCCAGACGCCTAAAGTCCTTCCTCAGGATCCTCGGTAAAAACATTTTTTTTTTAATCAGCCATGTTACCTACTTGTTGCTGTCCTCAAACTCCTATGGTTGATGTGCTGTTAAAATATTAATCCCTCACAGCCCGAAAGCACCACGTGGTCAGTGGTTCCTGCCACAGCCTCTACACTACCACTCTTCACCACGTGCAACACTTTTCACACTTAACAGCTCTCTCAAAGCTACTCTAAAATAGCCTATATCTCCCTGGGCTGTTCCTGTAACTCCCGACACAACCGTCTCAATACACACACACACACCACCCTGCACTACTGTACCACAGAAATAACCCTATTATATCTCACTCTATTTCACCCTCATACACTGCACAATCTGCTATAGATACTACGAGTGCACGGACACACAAGACAGTTAATTTATCAAATATTCTCAAGCAAATGATAATCACAATACCCATCCCGGTCAGGCCCCCATTAAATTGTCACGACTCTAACTTAATAGATATGTCTAGGGGTATCTAAGAGCCAGTGACAACTTATATTTACATTTATTATATTACAGAAACCCCCGAGTACATAATTATTTACAAAATGTGCGTCCGTCACAGTAATATTCACAGCTGGGATGAATTATCAAAAAATATTTGTACCACGTGGACTCCTCTTGCCCTCTGATACCAGTCAAACCAAACACCAACCAATATACACTTCCTACAATCTCCAAACCAATCCTACTCCAACCACTGTGTACCAAACACTTCTATCTCCAACCAGAACACGTACCTTAGTCTCACCACGTGGGCCTCCCACCACGTCTCCGGAGCTCGGTCCTCGCCAACCACACCGCTTCCGCCTCTGGCCAAGAGAGTCGTGACCCCGCTCGTCCCCCTATATATACAACTCCTCCCCTTTGTGACCCAGTATGCCCTGACACAAATGTATCCTTCCGCGCCTCCGCAAACTACATCTCACATCTCTACCCAACAGTTCTCCCCCCCCAATCAATTCTGTATACATGTATCACTTATCTTACTTACTATATATATAACTTAACCTACATAATGACTAATGTCCCCAACAAACCCCTACTAACACAATACAACTTAATCTATACTTATTTACTACATGGCATCCTGGCTCCAACCTCCTGCCCGCCTCGGACAGATGCTAATATAGGCCTAAAAATGCGGGATCCGCCATCTCACCCAGCCGCCGCAGAGAGCAGACCTCCTCCCGCTCTCTCGCTGGACCTTGCGGTCGAGTTTACTCCCGCTATGGCCACTCCTAAGAGGCCCCCTGAGTCTTCCGCTGACGATGACGGCTTCCTCCCTGTACGGAGGAAACGTCAGAAGAAGCCGGATGCCCCTGAAAACCCTGCTCGCGGCACTCCAATGTTTTGGAGGATCGCCGAGCACAAGATAGACAGCCCTTACTCGGTTGCCAGGTGGCTGGAGGACGAGCTCAAGCTCCGTCTCCGGGTGAAAATTTCCCGCACGGGAGATTTTTTCATCAGAGGAGCAGACTGGAGCCACGCCGCCACACTGCAGGAGGTAGCAGACTGACAGCCGGGAGGCATTGTCCTTCTGCCGAGGTAGATCACGCGCAAGTGTGTCCTCCAGGGTTACCCCACCGCCCTGCCCTTGGACCCGTTGAAGGAGCACCCTGCTGTTTTAACAGCTGAGAGGTGTATCCACAACGCCGGACATGGACGTCGCCTCCTTACCCGCCAAATTCTGCTGCTGTTTCCGCTGCGGGGACCTGTCTCCGCCTCGCTCGACCTCGGCTGCTTCGGAAGGTTTGACTGCAGGAAGTTCGTTCCTGAGCCCGTCCGCTGCTTCCGGTGCCAGGCGTTTGGTCACTACCAACGCCAGTGCAGCCTGGAGAAGGACCTTTGTGGAGTCTGCAGTGGGGACCACGCCTCGAGGGACTGCATCCGGCGCCTTCGCGGTGACGGTGAGAGGCCCTCCCCGCGCTGTCCCAACTGTGGTGACAGGCATCACGCCTGGAACCGACGGTGCCCTGCCAGACTACAGAGGATCACCGGTAGACCCCCGCGGCTTCAACGGGTCACCGAGGATCCACCACGGCAAAGCGAGGCTAATCACCCCCGCCTGCCGCCACCACCCGCACCGCCCACCCCGTCCAGGAGTCAGCCGAGGCCTGGGAGGCAACGGCACCGCAGAAAAAGACGGGCAAGGAGGAAGACATCCCGGCCGGAACCACCACTCCCCCAGGAGGAGGAGCCCAGCCGACCCCCCGTGAAGACGACGCCTGCCGCTGATGTGCTACCCCCCTAGGTGGCTCCCACCCGCACGGCCGTCAAACAAAAGGAGAGGACCTCCTGGTTTACTCTCGGTGAGACGGAGTTGGTCCGCCTCCTGACCGAGTTTGCCCACCTGTATATGCAGGGGCAGTGGGCCAGGCAGGAGCGGTGCTCGCACGAGCCAGCGCTAAGTGTTGCGCGGCGAGCGCTGCGAGCACAAAAGCACCTGCCTGAGCTCCTCCCTGTTGACAGGCCACTTGAACACATGCCCCCCTTCCCTGGATACGACTTCACCACTGAAT